>JBBBDQ010000318.1:3155000-3457500 GCA_037127315.1 Ascarosepion bandense | reverse complement strand
GTAAAAAATTAAGGACAAAACATGCAAAAGTAACAAAAAATATCAAATGTGACATCCTTTCCTCTTCACATTTTGCGCAAGTGTTTACCTTGTTAATTCTCTTGATCTAAACTCCAAGTCAGTCTTTGGACTTAGGCATAACAACCAACCAGACCACAACGCGATTTGCATAAAACATATTTTTCTTTTCTTTTTTTCTTTCTTTTTCTTCTTTTTAACTTCCTCTGTTCGCCCGTCTACACATACCGATATGTGTTAGGCACACTGACGTGGAACAATGGTTAGCGCCAGAACAATTAGAACCAAAGTTTGACCGGACCTCACGAGGTCCTCCATAACTTCGGCCTTATGCTACATCTAAGATACACTTAGAAAATCCCCATTTCAAGACGTGTAATTGCATAACTTATAACTATAAGAGAATTTATCTTCCGCCTATGGTTGTCATTTTCAAACATTTTCTGCACGTCTTAAATTTCTCATTTCACAATTGACTTATAGTATTCCTCCGCCAGGGCGTCAATCTTTTGCCTGTTTCAGTTGGACACTATGTTTCTTTTATTGTTCCTTTTTGTTTTTTTACTCTTTCTTTTTGTTCATTTATTCCTTCGTTAATTCAAGCGCCAATCACAACCCACATACTGGCCAACCAAAAGACTGATTCGCTTCAGTTATCCTTTGCCTCTTTTTACTTTTTCTAGTAAATGTGTTATCAACTTTAAGTCATCGACTAACACCTTTATGATAATCTGAAGAAAACCTTAATTTTTTCAGCAAAAAATCAAACAATTTAAAGCACAAGGCACTAGAAGAAAAAAGTGAAGTACCACCTATTTTTTTCTTCCTGTCGATATTATCATTTCTTTCTGTTTCTTTTTTTGTCTTCTTCCTTTTCAATTCAGCATCAGAGAAAGTTCTGTAATGTCTGAAAAACTCGTTATTTTTCTTTTCTTTCCGAAGAGCACACACAATAAGTAAGTTTCTATAATGTTCGAAAGTTCTTTTTTCTTTTCTTTTCGCAGAACACACACATCAGAAAGTTCTATAATGTTCAAAAATTCGTTTGCCCTTTCTTTTCGAAGGACACACATCAGAAAGTTCTATAATGTTCAAAAAGTTTTCTTTTCGTTTCTTTTCGAAGAACTAAACATCAGAAAATTTTATAATGTTCAGAAAGATTGTTTTTTTCTGTCCTTTTTTCTCTGTTCAAATTGCACCAAACCCACAGACATCCCTATGCACGACCATACACGTTGACGGTAAACCCTTCTTCAATTTAAAAAAATATCATCGGGTAAATGACCTCGCATACACTATGTGCACCTCTGTTAGAGTTTCATATTACTCACAGAATTTCCCAAATTTCAGTCATACTATGCATGAACACGGAAATGTGCCATTCTTTGCAGTGCATATCAATTTAAGTTTTGCCTTAGGAAATAACAACAACAACAAACAAACGAGAGAGAAAAAAAAGAAAAGAAACTTACCTAAAGCTCTGATCGTATTTGATGATTCTAACATGCTCTTTGATTGGAGGATTAGTTTTAGCCCAACAGTTCTAAGCTTTTAAATTATTCAGTCTAAACATGGCTCGTTTTACCCTACATAACATATAACTAAACGTTTTTCACACGGACTGCAATTATTTCCCATACTATCATAAGAAAGCTAAACTCAATTGACTCGTGATAGTTTGGGAACTGACAGGAAGCTAATCTCTCACCCGATCTTAATGTAACTTGTGAGAAAAACTATCTGGTTACATTCAATGCCACGAAAATAAAATTAGTTACACTTCATCATCGCCGGCGTTCATTTTCAGACTTTCGACAACAGCTAATTCATCATGGTTTTTTAGAGATGCGCCCGTATATCGTCATATAATTGACATAGATATTCACAAATGATCTGAGTACAATATTAAGTAGAACATTTATGTAAAGTTAAAGGAAGTTTGGTCGGAAAAGTGACCCCAAGGAGAGACCTACATTGACTGCACGGAACCTGAAGAACTGGCCAGTAACAACTGTTTTTTAGTAACCTACCTGTTTATTTTCTCTTCGAGGTATATGTGCTATCCATTTCAGTTTTTGCGGCTGTTGAAAGTCCTCAACGTATTTGCTTTCTATTATTTAATTCAGCTTTTTGTTGGTAATTCTGCAGCATAATTCCACATCGTTTGAAGAAGAGCATTCTTCGCAAAACACAGAAGATTCACTCGCACAAAGTTAGGGATCTGAAAGAACCTTTGTATACTGCAGTCACTTTAGATATTACAGAATGGCGTGATTCATAACATCCATATATAAAATCTCGACCCAAGGATAGGTTTGAAAATTTCCGATTAGTGTTTTGGCTTTGTAACAATTTATTTTTTGAGCTTAAATATTTCATGCGTATCCTATTCCATGTTCAATTTCTTTACCTTTTATATTAAATTTATTACAGCTGATCCAAATAACAAGAACTTTGAAGTATTCAATATTTAATAGTTACACATCCTAAAGTTTTATGATCGATTCAGGGTGGGTATCTGAATTACTTCGTTTCGATTCGAAATCATAGTTCCAGCTTTGGAAAAATTTGCTTTTAAATCCTATTTTTGGAACACTTGTATCCCCTTACGTTCACCTAAGTTAAGACATGTCGAGTTTGGTCATTATTTAGATGAGCAACCGCTTGGGAACACCAGATGCTATCAGCTTAGATGTGCGGTTGGTGTTAGAATAAATGCTGAAAATTGTTAACCGGAGAGCCGAGATCTAATTCCAGTTAGATTCGTTATATTCACTTATACCAAAATACATTCGGGAAAAGTTATTAATCCACCTTTTCTCTCCGCCAATCTGTGCATTAATTAGTAATACCTGTATTACGTAACCATTGTCATATCCTCCGCCCACCACCCAGCCCACGCAAATGTATAAAACATATACAATCTAAAAATATTTTCTGGCTTTATATAACCTGCATTGGGTTGATAAACCTTAAAAAATTAATGAATCAATCCTAAAACTTGTTAGAGGATGCTGATTTTCTGTTCAAGATCATTCTTATTCCCACTATTGATATCTATGTCGTCAGCATCGTCCGCAATATCTTCAGTACACTGATCTCGGAAGAGAAATCAGGGAGAGAAACCAGGATCGTTGCTTTCTAATGATGAATTCATTTTTTTATAATCATATCGCACAAGCAAGGCATTTTATTACCACTGTTTTGCAAGGGGTTACATAGAAGGAAAGTTATGAGAAAGAGTGACAGGTTATAGGGGGTATCAGGAAGCGAGTAAGAGAAGGATGAGAATACTGATGAGAGTGGAGTGGTTTTTTATTTTGTTTTATTTTACGACGTATCAACCCATCTTGAGTCATTCAACGCCGCATCGAATTATTAAAAATCGAATAAAAAGTTAAGAACAATTTCAAGAAGTTTATATATTTAACAAATTAATATATCTGTATAACAGACTTATATATTTAAATAAATTCATACATTTAACAAATTTATGTATTTAACATATTTTAAATTAATAAAATATTTTATAAAAAATGTATATATTTAATTTGGTTGTTTAAATTTTATGGCATACAAACCACCACGGGTTATCTGAAGCCAAATCCAGCCTACATACAATACAATTGTATGTATACACATTTATTACATACAAAATTTGCAAACACACATTCGGTAGAACCAAGTTTTGGAATATATAGCAAGTTGGTATAAATACATATATCTATGCGTGTGTGAGATATTATTCAACCAGTCATATTTTTGAGTTATATATTCTTGATCTGACAAAATACCCAAAATATAAAACTAACCCAATTATATACGAATCAGAAATACTTGACATAAAAAATAACCATCCATCGAGTGTTGAGTGGACGGAGAAAGGAGCATGAGAGAGAGAGAATGCAGGTTAGTGAGATAGGATATGACTATTGACTTTACATTTAAATTCTTGGAGATTATAGCTGTCGGGAAAGCAAGTAAACGGAAGGGAAATTCTACAGGCGGGAAGTGCGAGAAAAGAAGCTGTTGGAGTATAATTTGCGATTAAAATTTATTGGTTTCACAGTAAAAGGGTGGGACCTAGTTACTAATCTTGTGGCTCGAGTAAATTTATATATAAGGGGCACCAGTGAGCTAAGTTAATCAGAGCAGAAGCCGTGAAAGTATTTATAGAAGAGACACTGGGAAGCCACATTGCGCCGGTGAGAAAGTGACTGTATCTGAGCTGCCAAGTCGGGATCGATCACATTACAGATTCTCCGTTGGATTTTGTCAAGAACACCTAGGTGCATAGCAGGAGCACTCGACCAGATATGGCAGCAGTATTCAAAGTATTTGGGATTTTATAAACTTCATCCACCTCATTTGCAGATTCTGTAACAGAATGGAATCTCCCAGGTTATTATTTAAACCACCTACCAATTTGCCCCAGGGTGTTTTTTTGGTCAGTCAGACCCATCATCTATTCTAGTTGAGTACTGCCTGGTTCTTCCACAAGAACTTTACAAGTTTTAAATCCAAAAAAAGTTATTTGCAATAAAGAGAAATTATTGGAAAATATGATAGAATACCACCCAATTATACCCAAGATTTACGGCCAGTAAAAAGAAAAAAGGCACTTCAGCGCACCCCATAGTATCCCAGATTAACAATTAACAACCCCTGAGCCCCCCCCCCCCCCCAAAAAAAAATTAACATCCTTTATTCTCCTCCTCGAAACAATCAGCTCAGTATACATTAGAATTTCTGGCGTCTTCATCAGTATTGTAGGTTTTAAACCGTAGATTTTGTCTAAAAGTTCTGTCCATCTTTTATTACAACGTTTCGCCGGTTGAGATCCTACAGCCTTCTTCAGGTATATGTCTTAGTTTGTATTTTTCTGGAATCCCGAACTGAACTCTTTATGACATCCAGGGGTGGCACTGATTATATTCTTTTCATTAGTTAGTTAGTTAAGTGCCATACGTGATACACGCTTGGGCGATCATGTCTCAAAAGAGAGATGACTGACTCGGCAAATGATTATCCCGCAGTAGGTTTTCATTGCTTTCAGAGGTAGACTGGTTGCCGACCAAGGCTATAGAACCCAATCAGTCCTGCTATTTGACCCATAGCTGAAAGAAAGAGACGGATTAGTACCTTTCCCAAGGATATTTGCGCATTTACTTAATCTATTTAAGGAGAGATAAATCATATCGACTGAAAATTCCTCATTTGAAAGATTTAGTTTAAGATTAAATAGATCTTTGCAAAGGACTGTTTAAGGAGCTTCTTCGCAATTACTATAGCGTCGTATTTACGAATGGCATCAAAAGACGATGTTCCTGTAGAGATAAAGAAAATTTAGATGTTCATGTTGCAAGTTAGTTGAGCATTCTTTACTAGAAAGATTGGTGCAACATGATCTTTCTGACCCTATCCGGTATGATTTTGCATTGTCGTGTACGAACCTATATTCAGTTAATACTGGTTTTATGGAATCAAAATTTCCAAATTAATAACACACACACTGACGCGAACACGCACACACGCACCCACAGGCACAGACACACACACACACATGCACACAGACACAGACACACACACACACACAAATATATATATATATGTGTTGGGGGGGGGAGGCACCGTCCTACGAGTAAAGGAGCTTGGATGAGTTCCACCACGGATATTGTGAACGAGCCGCGCGTCATCGATTTTAATTCGTTATTTCTTCATCACCAGGGCCTATGATATAGTTGGTATGACATCAGTTTAATAACCAAAACTGGTATTTCTGGTAGTAGCTGCGCACTACTGAAGAGTCCCAAATATAAGACGAAACGGCCGTCTAGTGCTTTCTGCATTCTGTTGAGGGAGAGTATAAAGCTCGATGAATTACTTAATATATATATATATATATTTCGTTTCATAATTAAAAGAAATAAAATGTTTTGATTAATTTAGACACCATTAGGAAGGCGTCTTTATTTTTAGCGTTTCAGGTTGAAATCCTGTAACTCTTCATCCTGGTTGGCTCGATAATTTCCAAATTCCATGACTTTCTTGTTAATTAGTGATTTCCATCTTTCATCGCTTGTCAACTAGCAGAAGGTAAAATTAAAAATGACACGCAATTAAATTCTATTCTGCCCGGACCTCAAATTTGGATGCTCTGCCATAATTTGTAGCTCTAATTATTTCCTCGACAAATAGTAAAGCATTAAATAACATAATTTGTATTTCTGCTCATCGTTCTCAATAGAAAACAATCAAACAATGATTACAATCTAAACACCAGTTATTGGGTTTCGCAATGAGCCTGCCGAATAAATGACGTATTTCTTCAATTATTCGGCCGACCTAAAGCAGACTACCACTCCGTTTAATTTCGTTGTTTTTCTTGGTTTTTTTTTTATGTTTTTCAGCGCAGTCCTAACGATTGTTACTTAAACTTTCCGATCATCCAAAAAAAAAATTTGAAAAATTACACTATTTCAACCACTTTGTGGGGGGGGGGGGGGTCAGTTTCTCATACAATGATATAGTAAATCGATCCTCTATTTTCAATCCACTCGCGTTGGGGTCGCTTTTTTATGTTAATTTTGTTGTTTTTCATTTTTTTATTTTTTCAGCGCCGTCCTAACGATAAAATTTCCGATTTTCAAAAAAAAAAAAAAAAAAAATATTGAAAAATTGCAATAAACAAATTTGGGGTGGGGGGGGTCAGTTTCTCATACAACGTTAAAGTAAAACAAGCCTCCATTTTCAAACCACTACAAGGTTTTATGAGAAACTGGTCCCCACCTCCTAAAATTGTTTATATATTGAAATTTTTGAGAATTTTTTTTTGTCATTCGTAAAGTTTAAGGTGTAAAAGATAATATTGCACTGAAAAAAGTTTAAAAAATTTGATAATGAACAAATTTACAGGTGGCGGTAATGTCGTACCGGAGACTGTTTTCAAAATGGAGGCTCGATTTACTGTAATGTTGTATGAGAAAGTGATCCCCTAGAGAAAATGTATAAATATTGAAATTTAAAAATTTTTTTTTGTCAATCGTAAAGCTAAGGGGGTTATCGATAGGACTGAGGCGAATAAAGTAAAAAAAAAAAAAATGAAAACACAATGAAATGAAACGTAGTGGTAGTCTGCTTCAGGTCGGCCAATTATTCTTTTCTGATAACCGATTTACTAACGCATCTGATATGAATTACATGAATTCTCACATAACTACTGTTGCTATATCTGGTCGAGTTTTCCTGTTATTAATCTCGTTGCGCTTAATAAATTCAAAAGAAAGATCAGCAATATAATCGGTCCTGACTTAGCATCTTGACTTGAGTCATTTTCTCACTGACCTGTCGTGTCTTCCCTCTGTATTTTTCACAAATTCTTTCATGGAAAACTACTCAGACGTGTCTTTTTTCACCTGTTACCCCAACCAATGCTACTTCGTCATACCCTTTTACCTTTGAAATAGTTAAATGCAACTCGAATATTTTTCTTCTCTCTCTAGTGGATTCTTGTTAAAAACCACACAATATAATAATAACACAAATAAATATGAGAGGAAAAATGTAAGTATATTGAATAAAAGATATACAACCTGTACTCGGTTAGTAGATTCGGGAATACTTGTTAGTAGGAGTCAAATATATACAATCTTGTAGATAAGAAATAAGTCCGGGTAATAAGTCTATATTCTTGCTGACCAACTAGAGACGGTTTAACTGCTGTGACAAGCCTTGCGTTACAAGCCATGCCGTACACACTGCCATTCTCTGTAGGCAGAATCATTTGTATACCTTAGATGAGTCCATTTATATGTGTAAAAAAGAGGTGATTCCCCAACACTCTCACTTCTTGCGTGTGCAACTTATTTCTGTTTATTTGGTTTCCCGTTAAATACAATCTAAATGCAACATCACTTGCAATCTTCTGTCTTCTTGAATCCGGTTCATCCTTTATATTTTCCACAGTACCCACTGTACCCAGTCTTTTCTCTGACTGTAATCCCATACATACTAGTAACGGTTGTGACTTGCTTGAGGTGAAATGATTAAAAAAATAAAAATAGAAAAACTAATAACTAGTAGTTTTCTTTATAGATCAAGTAACAAATGTCTGTTCAATGTTCCAGCACTGGTCTCAATATTTTATCTGATTTTAGCAATGATGCTATTTGGATTGTTTAAGTTCTGTCTCTAATCTCAAATTCTTTAACTCTTTTAGCAAGCAACTCTGAATTAATAGAATCATCCTTCGTTTGAATGAGACGAAACCTTTTTATAGTTTCGCCCACTGGTAGTGGAGAGCTATTTACAGTAAAGAGAAGTTATTGGAAAATATGATAGAATACCACTCATTTATACCCAAGCTTTACGGCCGGTAAAAAGAAAAAAGGCACTTCAGTGCATCCCATAGTATCACATATTAACAACACTCCAGCAAAAAAAAAAAAAAAAAAAAAAAAAAAAAAATTTACATCCTAGCAAGAACCACCCCAAAAATAACACCCTTTATTCTCCTCCTAGAAACTATCAGCTCAGTACATATTAGAATTTCTGGCGTCTTCATCAGTATTTTAGGTTTTGAACCATAGATTTTGTCAAAAAGTTCTGTCCATCTCTAATAACTTATCGAAACTTGATTAGATATTTCTAGTTTGAAAAGTTCCACTACAAATATTTATCGCCCGCTTCACACTCCACCCACGTCTATTGAACAGTTTAAGAGGCTCATACCTTGTTCCCTGTTTAGGATGTGGTTTCCGGCTTTCTCTTTTCCAATCTTTTCACTATTACGTAGCCCCCTGCCCATCAGTGGCGTTACTGCCTTGCTCGGGGTGATACGATTAAAAAAAATCAAACTCAAGCAACAGTTATGCTTACTAAATTTGTGAATTTGATTGATGTTGTCCTTTTTCATTTCCGCTTCTCCAAAATTTAATGCTGATTTCGATTTTGCTTTCCGTTTAAATGGTAAATTTTCATAGAAATTTATATTTTCCTATTCATTGGCATGGATTAAAATTTCCTCATTCGGCACAGGAAAAACTGTATACACAATCTGGGTTGTGCTCAATCAGGAGATCTAAAAGACTTCAGTACAACCATCCACCCAGTATTTTTGTCAAAATCAGTATTGACGTGATCTGGAGTTTTTGCATTCCTACATGAATATATTGGGCATCTCATGGCAAGACAAGGAGACCAACTCTGAGGTCATGTCTTGAGCCGGTCTGCCTACTATGTTAACACTCCTTAAACATCGCAGACTTCACCTCTTGTATGGAGAGCTGGCCTCTGGAAGAAGACCCATTGGGCGGCCATAACTGCGGTATTGTAACATCATAAAACGCGATATGAACACCGTGGGCATCATCACGGACTCATGGGAGAGCGTAGCAGTCAGCCGATTCAAATGGAGATGAATTCTGGCTCAACAACTTTAATCAAGGGAGGAGCTACTAACACAACCATGAAGAGGCGGGTTCACAGGACGCAATATGACAGCTCCGACAGACCAGAAACAAAATATAAATTTCACATTCCACCCATGTCTATTGAACGGGTGAAAAGGCTCATCCCTTGTTTCCTGTTTAGGATGTGGTTTCCGGCTTTCTCTCTTCCAATCTTTTTACTCCTATGTAGCCTCTTGCACATCAGTGGCGTTACCGCCTTGCTCGGGGTGATATGATTAAAAAAAACCCTGCAACAAAGACTGTCAATCCCGCATCGGTTTCTACAGTCACAGACGCCGATGCACCAGTCAAGCAAACAACTAGGATGCTAACCATGGTCAACCCTGACCGACGGAGGCCTACTACTACTACTACTACTACTACTACTACTACGTGAATATCTTGTTCGTATTTGCTAATTTTTATTGCAAAGTGATTTAGTATAATTAATTTAATCGTACCCTGTTTATCTCCTTCTAGTTCGATTATCCAGCGTAAACAATTTTTGGCGGGCGGGCATATGACATGCTACTCAGTCAAAACTTTTCTGCCTATTTATACGACTCAGCCATTAAGGATTGTAAAATGATTTTTTTTTCTCGGAAAATGATACATCTTTTAAAGTAATTTTAACTGCAAAGTTTTCCCGCTCACTCACGATTTTTCTGTGTGACAACGGGGGTGAAGGAGAAATGGTGCCTTCCGCACGAGTGTGCATCCGTTAACGATGGAGCTAAACCTATAACTGCGTCCTTCTAAAGGGTGCTTGGACAGCGTCATTACTAATCATTATTTCAATTTCAGCTTGGCTTATCATACTCATTTCCCTTTTTTTTCCGTCGTATTCAGTTTTATAAGCCTGTTCAGTATATGTGACCGAAAAATGCAATCAGACATTCAGAAAACATTAATTGAGTTACTGGAACGTCATATATCACATTTATCGATAGAAATATGCATATAATATAGATATCGGTTCTTGCTATTGTACAAAAGATGATTTACTTCACCGTTCATCTGGAGATTGTTTCATCGTTCATCTGGAGATTGTTTCATCGTTCATCTGGAGATTGCTTCGTCGTTCCTCTGGAGATGTTTTTAGAATCGGTTTTAACTTGCTTTTTATTGTTACAAAACCTACTCATTCATGATCTAATCTGGATAATGAACAAATAACAGCTGATGGACTCGATTTGTGTAATTCAATGCCTTCTGACAGTTAATAACATTTGGGCAATGAATTGAAGCAACCATTGTCCATACTTTATTTTGGGCATCTTTTTTTTACCTTAAACTTTGCGCTAAAAACAATTTGGCATTTCTGCTCTTCTTAAATCAATGTAATCAATCACGGAAGATGTACTCGATCATGACTCTTCACAACTTCCTATGCGTTGTAGGTCTTAGCAAAATTTGGGTTTTTACTAAGCTTTCCTTTCCCAATTCTTCCGTCAATTTACATTCATTTTCATTTTCTTTAGATAGGTGAATTGTTTTGCCCTTTTGCCTTCATTAAGTTCTGTGAGTGACAAATTCGCCAAACCCGCATTCCTCATAATCGGTTCAAGAAATTCTAACTACCTCGTTCTGATTCAGTATATGGGTTCCCTTTGTTTCAATTGTTCTTCAAACTTCCGCGTTGATTACATGCTCTGGCCATGATATTCTCGGAATTCCGTAGAACAATAGTTCTGTTTTCTCATGTCTCTTCTTAGGAAATTATAAACAAACATTATTGCATTCAATTCAAAGAGTTGTTCAAAAAGAATTATCATAATTGTTTTTTTTTTCTTTTGGTCGATATCATATATCATAATGTGTCTGGTGGAGAAAGAAATGAAAAACTAGTTTTTGGCTGACTCGTCAAAGCAAGTCGTTAATTATTTCTAACTAAAGAAACATTTAAGCCTTGATCTAGAAATATCTGTAACAAGAAACTTTTCGATAGAAAAACTATGTAGATAGGAAAAAGCAAAACAAACTAAGAAACAATTTGACGAAGTGTAGCTAACAATGGTGATTGACTGATTCTTTTTTACGGTCTACCAACCATTTGCATTAACACAAGTCTTATTTATTAAACTATAGCTGAGAGAAAAGCGGTGAATTTATACCTTTCCCAATGGTATGTGCAGGTAAGTAAATATCACAAACCCAACGGCAAATAGAAATTGCCTCTCCGATAAAAAAACGGTAAATTTTTGTTTTGTTCCCCGAAGGTCTTTACCCCTTTCCAAAACATCCTTAATTCCATGCAAATGAATATGCTGAACTCAAATCGGTAATTGTTTATTGTTTATTTTTCATTTTATCGAGAAAAGAAAAATATGGAACTTCTTGTCGCTATTTATCTCATCCCGTAACCACGGTTAAAAAAATGTTATTCAATGCAGACTTACTTCACGCGTAGATCTCCGATTTTTCGTTTTTTTTTCCCTTCCATTCTGCGATTAATACACGGAAAATGAGTTCCGAAACCCAACAAATCGCAGAGTAATTGCTAAAAAGGGAGTAAATAGAACGAATTCAGTATCCTATGCTTCAAGACATTCAGCGGTTGATCAGATATGAGAACTGTGGTAAGGGGTGAGATAAATATTTCTGGTCGATAACATGAAAAAAATTACCTTTCTTCTATAAACAATTATCAATACAGTTCAGCATATACGTAATTAAGGAAGTTTTTGAAGGGGTAAAGGCCTTCGGGGAACAATTTACCAACAAAACTACAAGGCATTGTTTATTAGATGTGGAAGAATTAAGAGCAGATGCCTTAATGATGAGCTGGATAAGTAAAGAGTAATCAGGAGGACAGTAGATAGCCATTGACATCACAGTTAAAATTTTGAAGATTGACGTTGGCCGGAACACATGGAGCTGGAAGGAAGTTCTACTAGGGAGAAGTGTGAGAAAAGAAACTGTTACCATAGAATTTACGGTTAGATTTAACCAGCTCATCTGTAAATTGATAAGATCTCGAGTCTACTACTGCGTTTAAATTTTAAAAACCTGGGTATTATAGAGAAGAACTTATCAGAACAATTTATAATGTAAGCATTTATAAGAAATGAGACAGACAAGAGGCAACCTGGCTGTGGCAGGAAATCTATCTATCTATCTATCTATCTATCTATCTATCTATCTATCTATATATATATATATATATATATATATATATATATATTTACTACCTCATGAGACATTGTTCTTTTCATGTTGAAACAAAATGTACAATTTTGTCGTAGTTTGTACATGTTCTAAAGTACTGATTATTATTATTATTATTATTATTATTATTATTATTATTAATTAATAATATATATATATATATATATATATATATATATAGTCATCATGGATCGGAATATATATATATATATATATATATATATATATATATATACATATATATATTAGTCATCATGGATCGGAATCCGACAAGTTGAATAGAATAAATAAAGTACAAGTAGGAAATAAGTGTTTTTAATCTATCATGGTTCACTTATAACAAGCTTCTTCAGAGATCCTTAAAAGATTCGTCTTTGAAGAAGCTTGTTAAATGTGAAACATATAACATTAAAAACACTTATTTCCTACTTGTTCTTTATTTGTTCTATTCATATATTTATATATATTCTTTGAATCGTCGTTAGCAGAACCCCTTACGGAATATTGGGGTGTGCATCAGCATTTCTTTCTGAGTGAAATGAATCCTATGTTGGAACTAAAAAGACGTCCACAGCCAACACACCTTAGGCTAGGAGATTTCAAGGGCT
Source organism: Ascarosepion bandense (assembly GCA_037127315.1). Lineage (NCBI taxonomy): Eukaryota > Metazoa > Mollusca > Cephalopoda > Sepiida > Sepiidae > Ascarosepion > Ascarosepion bandense. The sequence continues at coordinate 3,444,257 of JBBBDQ010000318.1, read as the reverse complement.
TGAGACCTCCGGCTTTTCATTTGGCTATCTTTGTCTCTTCTATTTGTATTCGATGGATGTTGTTTTTCTTTCGTGGACTGCTCTTTTCCAATTAATTCTTTAGATGTGTGGATAAAAAAGTTTTCGAGCATGAAATACTTGACTGTGAATTGTTTAAGGGGTTCATGGGGTGCCATTTCATGACACGCGCACTTCAGCTGAAAACATCCGGCAAACCAGAGTTTAACAAACAGGTTCATGATGAGGTTTGCATCGGACTGGCGATTTGTTCGCGTATAAAGAACGTCAATTTAACCGCCTACCCAAAGGGGTCATATTGTGCTTAGTCTGGTCACTTCCCTGAATCTTTACCGACCAGAGTAGCCCTAACCAGGATACGCGCTATCTCCTCTACCAAAATACACTATATACACAATATATACATTACGTGTCTTTTTTATTCCTTTTATATATATATATATATATATATATATATATATGTGTGTGTATTATTTTTTCGCTAAAGCAGTTCTTCCAGAGAAAGAACATTCTGATATAATACCTACAAAACCGCTTGCTTCCAGTGATGTTCAATAATTCCTTTTTGAAACACGTGAAATTCATGGCGGATGTGTGTACGGAAGGAGAAATCGGGGAGCCGAGTTCGAATTCCAGTTGAATTCGTTGCATTTACTTACGTGCAAATATTCTTCAGAAACGTATTAATCCATCGCTTCTTCCTCCAGCAATGGGTTAAATAGCAGGACAGATTGGGTTCCATAGCTTTCGCTGACAACCAGTTTACCGCAGAAAGTAATGGCAACTTACTCCTGGAAAATATTCTGTTTAGTCAGTCAGGTCTCGAAAGAGACATGATCGCCCCAAGCGTGTATCACGTATGGCATTTGAGTGAATTAAGGTTTTAGTGACATTGTTATTATGTTACTAATCCCTCTCACTAACATTAAATTGTTGGTTCGGAAGAAAAGGAAGTTCGGCCTCATCAAAATTTTCTTGAAAGCACATCGAAAGGTAATTTGAAAGAACATTGGCTACTTATATAAATATTATTATGGAATACACAAGAACAGTATAAAATCCTTTGTTTAAAAACTGTAGAATGGTTCTTTAATGAAGTTCGCCCGTGAACAATTTCAGAATCCTAATAGTTTTGGGTAGAGCCTATTTTGACTGAACGAAATGAAAATCGAATTTTCGGCCAGAAGCCAGATCGTTGTGTATAGAGAAAAAAACATTGATCGTCTATGGTCGATAAAACATCATCCTCACAATATTGAACGGAGGCCGGAGAAATATCATGATCTGATATGTTTGGCTTTCAGTGGTACGAGCGTACTTCACATACTTTCACATTGTAAAGGCCACGAATAGCGCGATGTATTGATGTATTTTGAAAGCTCACATCCCTGGAAGCGTTGTAGAGTGAAGAGAGTTAGATTTGTCAACATGACAACATCATACCACTAAAGTTACTCATGAAGTATTTGTCTGGATGTGCTTTAATGAACTTGTCATTATGTTGATTTGAATCAAATTGAAAATTTATGGCAAAATATCAAATCTTGAATTTATTAGAATGACCCGAAAAAGAGAGAGATTTAATATTATTTAAATTAAAAGTTTAACTAAATGCTAACAAAGTTTATGAAGGGGAACGAAAAATTTATCCAAGCAGTAAGTACAAACCAGATTCGTGCATCTAGGAATTAAATCATATTAATGCGCAAAAGTTTATTTTTGTCGTTACTTTTGTTTATATATTAATTTACGCTGTATTATTGGAAATATTCGATTTTTCTTCTTAAGTAATTTGATAATTTTAAATAAGAATTTATCACTTTGATAAATTTGAAAGTTATTGAAAATGCAATGAATTCCAGTTGAATTTCCTGTATTCACAAGTACCCTTGGAAAAGGTATTAATTCGTCACTTCCCTCCAGTTATGGGTTAAATAATAGAACAGATTCGGCTCTATAGACTTGTTTGACAACCAGTCTACCGCAGAAAGCAATGGCAACCTACTGCGGGATAATCTTCTGCCTAGTCAATCATGTGTTTTTCAAGACATGATCGCCCAAAGCGTGTATCACGTATGTCACTTAAGTGAGTGACTGAATATAATAGTTAAAATCATGATTAAGGCTTCTAGTAGACATGAAGTGGGGGATCAGTTTTCTATTATTATGAAGTAATAAACTGATTCCCCACTAATTACTACGTAATAATATGATACATCTCTTCTCCCTCTAGCTATGAGTCAAATAACAGGACAGATTGGGTTCTATAGCCTTGGCTGGCAACCAGTATACCGCAGAAAGCAATGGCAACCTACTGCAGGATAGTGTTCTGCCCAGTCAGTCATGTCTCTTTCGAAACATGATCGCCCAAAGCGTGTATGTTATTGCAAATATAAGAAATATGTGAAATAATCTGAAAGTCGTTGTATACTCAGCCAGTTAAGTGCCACACGTGAAACACGCTTGGGCGATCATGTCTCGAAAGAGACATGACTGACTGGGTAGAAGATTATCCCGCAGTAGGTTGCCATTGCTTTCTGCGGTAGACTGGTTGCCGACCAAGGCTATAAAACCCAATCTGTCCTGTTATTTAACCCATAACTGGAAGGAAGAAACGGATGAATACCTTTCCAAAGGGTATTTGCGCGTAAGTGAATGCAATGAATTCAACTGGAATTCGAAATCGGTTCCTCGATTTCTCGTTATTTGTATAGGGAAGACAAATCAGCTGCAAACTTATTAGCCGACATCGCTATGGATTTGGTATAAATATATTTTAATTGCACGTGTGTATTCTTTTCGAATGCTACAATAAGATCCCGTCACGAAAAATGTCAGTTACCGCCTCACACGCGATGAAATGGGTAAAAATATCGCCATTTTATATTTTTAATTTCGCGCATACGGTACTGTTTGGCATTCGTGCCGGTAGTTTCAATAAGAACAAGTTAAACTGTTTAGGCGTGAATTTGAGAACAGTGAAGAGACTTCGGAAAAAAGTTTTATGAGTCTAATGGTGATTACAAATGTTCGGCAGCTTAGAAAGATCACACTGCTTATTCTGATAAAAAGGGACTCCCGAATTTGTTCGTGACGTCATTAATAAGGAGGTCTACATCAGGCGTTGCTACCGACGTTATAATAATAAGAAAAAAATCCTTTCAAAAATTACTGTTTTCTACAAGCAGTAGTTTATGTATATTATCTTTTTTTTTTTTTTTTTACCGCGAAGTTTTAAAAAATACCAGGTTGGGAAACTGGACTGGCGTGGGATATCCTTCTCAATGAGGGTAAATGAGCCTCTCTTAAGCCGTGGTAGGCAACCTATCTAGTGATGGTGTCACGATAAAAACACCCTTTGTAGCTCTAGCGAAGCATCAAGTATTCAGCTACTGACAAGATTTTGAATCTCGGCCGAGGCCGCATAATGATGATGATGGTAACATCAAGTGCCTTGAGGAGGTAGTACTGCTCTGGGTCAAGAGGATGGCCGCTTGAAGTCTCTGCACCTTGTCATACAAGCAGGAAACCCAGTTTTTGGCTGTCAGCCAATTTCTGCGACCCTTACATTTGGGTACCTTACTCTCCAGACTTGCAATCACCTTGATTATTATGTGTGAGCCGGTGTTGAACGAGAAATCAGCGAAACTCCTTCTAACACCAAACATAAGCTGAAAGCAAGGATTATGGCAGCATTCATCAATTTAAACAAGGCAATTATCCAGAAGAGCTGCAGAAGATCCCTAGGTCGTCCGGTGGCCGTGACTATTTCAGTGAATAAATTTACTCTTTAGTATTTCAAGATATTTTTGTGTAATTTTGCTAAATATATCTATTAAAATGAGATGTCAGTGTTATTTTCAGTTTTGCCTAATTCAGACGACAATTTATCCATTGCACCCTGCAGTACATTTATAGATATAGACATTGAAGACATAGGAATCAGTACTGCATGGCTGAAGCCAATGGTGATTTTACTGAATAAATTTACTCTTTGGTATTTCAAGATTTTTTTGTGTAATTTTGCAAAATATATAATTTAAAATGAGATGCCAGTGTTACTCTCTCACACCCAGATTGAGCACTCTGGAAGAGAATGGTAGACTTTGACAAAACAGTAGCTACTCTAGTATTTACACATTGCTCATTTAGTAATGAATTAGATCACTCTGGCTACTGACGTATGATACATTATACGCTAAAAATCTGCCTCCTTCTGTCGAGCGCCCTTAGCTTAGAAGTAGAATCAGCGACTGACGCCAATTCGGTCGGGTTTCAATCGGGTTTTTTTAAAAAGCAATCGGATGTCTAATCGTACTGATGAGCTGTGATACAGCGAAACAGATCTGTCTGCGGATGACTCTTTCTCTCTCTCTCTACACACACACACACACACACACACACACACACATATATATATATATATATATATATATATATATATATAATATATTGCGGAAATTGACGAAGATTTACGAAATTTCAAACAAATCATTTCATATATATATTTTTATTTATTATAAATTTTATTTAAGAACATGTACAATGTGGAAAGGAAATTGCAACGTCTCATCAGGTGATGATGTGGAAAGATTCCTTCTTACACCATCTGATGAGACGTTGTAATTTCAATGTCGAAACAAAATGTACACTTTGTAGTGGATAAAAAAATTGTACATGTTCTAAAATATAATTTATAATTAATATTCACAACTCTATATTATATATCGAGCACTATTTTAAATTAAATGTTTTGGACGTTGTAATTTTTTCTTCGGTGCTTATTGACTTGGATATATATATATATATATATATGCTTTCCTGAGTACAATGATTTTAATCTCTACAGGACTAGGGTCGATCAACCGTGAAGGGTCCTATATATCTTCATATTATGCACATTTTATTTTCTCACACCTAGAAAAACTCAAAAGATATATTCATTAAGACTCTATCATGAGTGGATCTTGAGCCCTGTATTGGTTTAAAAATATTAGAAAATGAGGACGAATTTTACGCACGCATGCGCGATCACGCTCACACACGCTCACAAATATATATATATATATATATATATATATATATATATATATACATGATAAGTGTGATAAAGTGCTCAATATCAGAGATTGAGCGTATGTAAATATAAATTTATATCAATATCCAAATCAAAAAGTCTGTTTAATGATTCAACGCAATGATGAGACCATGCGTGTTGTTTTCGGGCTCGGTTGTTATTATAAACTGCTAAATGGTATATTAGGGGACAAAGATTCGATTTATTATGCCGACAGTTACTAGGTGATCAGTAAAGGTTATCTTACAGCTTATTCTAGAGGCTACTGAGTAGAAATAATTGTGGATCTGAATGTGTTTATTTGTAGTTATTTTATATGCTTGTTTGTTAACTGTCTTTACTTGAAAGTTACTATAGTTTTTAGATATTATTATGTGTGCTTTCACTGTTAATTTTTCCTGTTATTTGCTTACTTATTTATTTGGTGAAATCTTTTGTTTATTTTATTATTTATTTGTTTTTAGGTTTTATTCTTTTTCCTGTAGTCTTATTTTATTTGCTTTGTTTACAGTATTGACTTTGTCTAAAGTACAGTACTGTGCAAAAGTATTAAGACAACAACAATCTTATCTTTTATGAGGCATATTGACAAAAAATAAACAATTTAATTAAAGTAATTTTATTTGATTTACACAACAAATACTTTAACACAAAATAAAATGATTGCGACAATTTACCAATCGCACCTAGTATATAATATATATATACATCTATATATATATATATATATATAGTACCGTGCAAAAGTATTAAGACAACAACAATCTTATCTTTTATGAGGCATATTGGCAAAAAATAAACAATTTAATTAAAGTAATTTTATTTGATTTACACAACAAATACTTTAACACAAAATAAAATGATTGCGACAATTTACCAATCGCACCTAGTATATAATATATATATACATCTATATATATATATATAGTACCGTGCAAAAGTATTAAGACAACAACAATCTTATCTTTTATGAGGCATATTGGCAAAAAATAAACAATTTAATTAAAGTAATTTTATTTGATTTACACAACAAATACTTTAACACAAAATAAAATGATTGCGACAATTTACCAATCGCACCTAGTATATAATATATATATACATCTATATATATATATATATATAGTACCGTGCAAAAGTATTAAGACAACAACAATCTTATCTTTTATGAGGCATATTGGCAAAAAATAAACAATTTAATTAAAGTAATTTTATTTGATTTACTCAACAAATGCTTTAACAAGAAAAAAATACTTGTTACAAAATAAATTTAATATTTAATATAATAGCCTTTTGCTTTGATCACAGCCTTCATTCTGTCAGGCATTGACATCACAAGCTTCTTCAATGTATCTAATGTTATCTCCGGTCAAGCAGCTTGTATTTGTTCCCAAAGTGTGTCTTGCGAAGTAACATTAGATTTATTAAATTTTTAATCCCAAATATCCCATAAATGTTCAACAGAGTAGTTTCAAAATAATTTGTTTAATAGAAAATAGGAAAGATTTAATATAATTTCTTTTTAATACATTTCTTTTATATCTAGTTTTAAATAATAAATTTTTATTAGCAATTTACTTGGCTTTTCACCCTGAATTTGAATTTCAGTGAGGTTTTTAGGAAACCACCCCTAATACTTTTAAACACTACCGGTAGTGTGCAAAAGTGTTAGCACAGGGGTGATTTAAAACTTTATTTTGATACCACATAAAAAATTAAAAATTCTTGTCCTAATATTGTTACAACACGGGTGATTTTAAACTTTATTTTGACGTCTCATAAAAGATAAAATAGTTCTTGTCCTAATGGTTGAATTTTACAATGCATTTTTGTTCAATATGTATTTTTAAGTAACGAGGTAAACATTAGTTTCCGTGTCTGTATTTTGACGTGAGTTCTAGTCGTTTATCTTGTAATTTATGTTGCTATAGGGGGGACATTTTTACGATTTTCTCCTCCAGATAAGGTTTTAAAAGTTTCTATTTGTTGTTAAATTTGAATAGCTTATAATTTTCATTGTAATTTCTGAGACGAAACATTGCCGTAATTATAAACTGATTTTTCGACCCATTTGCTTTGTATTTATCTGAGTATCTTCCGGAATAGGGTTTAGTAGATAGAAGCGGTGGAAACTGTGGTTTCGCTAATAAAAATGTCAGCAAATATAAGATTTTCTCCTTAATTTTTAACTTACAAAGTTTTGACAATGTATATAATCCGATATCTAATAGGGTGTTATGGTGAACCTACCCATTAACATAATAATGGACTAACTCAACCGGCATAAATACCATGTGACTAGTAATCAACAGGAGAGCACCAGTCTGGTATGAGTCAGACACCCGTAGAGTGACTTACCGAACAGCGACTTTGATATCCAACACCGCTTGCTCGACAGCTAGCCGAACAAGTTGGCATATTGTACCTTTACCGTTATTTTGTTAATACAATTGTTTGCACTAACCCCGCGTTCCTGTTTTTATTTGTGACCCCTTAAACATGGTTAAAACAGAGGGTCTTAGCGTTTCTTATCAATAAAAAGAATTTAAACGATGCTACGGTAATTATAATAATAGCAATTTCTTTATAAGGAAACATTCGTTATTTATTGGCTGCGCAGCCAGTGTTACTTTTGGTTGAAATTTATCAACTCATTCAGAAAATCGATTTCTTAATTCTAGCAGCTGATATCGCTATTTCCAGTATTGATGGGATTTTCCTTCCCTACTTTATGTTTGAGGTACTGGGGAATGTCAGCAATTTTATTTTGTTATTATTCTCTCTGCGAGTCACATGTGCTAACCATTTTAGGTGCTGCTGCTATTGGAAGTGATTAAGGGATGTGAATTCTGATAGAGTTCTTGGCTTGTGATTATATAGTCCCAAAATACGAGATTCGAATAAGTATGATCCTTGCAAAGATTCGCAAAAGAATAAAAATAAACTGCTTGTTCGAAGCAGTTTTTAGGTATTTCATAATCTTAACATATTCGAGCAGGTCAGAGGGAGCGAAATAATTTGTTGCCCAAAACTTTTGGGTGATGACTTTTTACCTGACTTGAAATATTCGAAACCAGGTCAGCTTTGTATCATAACTGTTGTGGCGAATTCGTCATTGCAAAGTTGTTGTGGCCAGTTTGGAGCCGGAAGTAAGACACCGAGACAAGAAGATAGGTTCAAACAGTGTATTAGAATAACAGAACATATACACAATAATTATTTTTAGTAATCAGCAAATAGAAGTGTAAGTCCGAACGGTATAGTTACGCTGCGTCTAGACTGTGTCACAGCTGCGTCCCCGAAATCCACTCCGGTTATTATTCATAGCAGGAGGAAGAGTCCATTCCATGTAGAGGGGCACCATAGCAATAAAATCGACAACAGACTATTTCAGGAAACCAAGTAGACCAAAGTACTTTTAGTCTGGCACAAGTAGTGAGAGTTTCTATAAGAATCGAACTCACTAAACTACGAAATCAGTCACGCGGTGGATTTGCTGACAATCACGTGACAATAAGCGTTCTTTAAAACACTGTTTTAGAGCAGTTCTTTTATAAAAAATAAATAAATAAATATCGGAAATCAGAACATATTTGCCGGAAATATTGCAGACATTGTTGCTTTTCCTTTTAAAAGGAAGCAGCCATTTTGTATGAAATATAAGGTTTTGTAAAAAAAAAAAAAAAGTAGTAATCACAAATGTTATTGAAATCAATTTCTTTTTTACTTTGTTTTTTCTCCGTCCCCTCCCGTCTTTCTTTCGTTTATTTCAGAAAAATAAAGGGAAAATGAAAACAAAAACGTTACTTCAATTTCGACGAAACCGTAATTTCTGTTACTATGGCCATCAAATTTTCCAGAATATTTTCGTCCAAGTTAATGTTACTATTCTCTTAGATTACTCAAATTAGGAGAATGCCTTTAACCATAAGCATAAACACTTGACGAAGATCCGTATAAAGGATTCAACTTTATCTAAGGACACTGCAGTGTCTATTATCCTTCTTTATCGTATAATATTTGTGATTCTAGATGTTTCCTATATAATCAACACATTGTCCTTGCACAAACGAGTAGAAACCTGAGTGTGTTGATCGTAATATGATGGTGGGTAGATTTTTATCCTTGTTAGTTATGCAAGTGTGTGGCCCCTGCATTAATCTGATCCTGTGTATAATTTGCCCTTTCTATAAGGTTAAAGTAAGTTTTCCACTAGCTTGAAATATATGTGAGAAAATTTCATTGCATTATATATATTTAATTTTCAAATATATAAAATATTTAATTCCATTATATATATATATATATATATATATATATATATATATATATATACTGCAATGAAATATATATATATATATATAATTCTGTAATGAATTAGAGAACTCTAACTACTGGCGTATGATACATCACACGCTAAAGATCTGCCTCTATATCTCAGAGGTAGAATCGCCGTCTGACGATCGGGTTTCAATCCTGGGTAAAAAGCAAGCGAATGTCTAACCCTATATATATATATATATATATATATATATATATATATATATATACAATTTTAAAAAATTCACAGTTTTAAAAGATATACATTATCGGCCATAATTATCAGGCCACCCCAGTTTGTTCAAAGAAATGATGTATTTCGTACTATTTTAGTATTTATTGCCAAGTTGATAATTCTAAATGAAAATATAATAGTTCTTTTGTTATTATTACCTTGCTAAATTTGACAAGGCATGGAAACAAAGATGAACTCATCGGAATCACCGTAAATTTTCTTCATTTTTTCAGTGATGTGACTGCAATATAGGTAATAATTAAATATTTATAAATACATTCGATGCACATGTTATTGTGCAGTATTAACATAAGAACCATTTTATTTTAATTTACAATTATTCACTTGGCAATAAATATTAAAAAAAATAGTATGAAATACATAATTTTTTACAACATTCGGTTGGCCTAATAATTATGGCCGACCGGATTTGTTCAACCTATACAGTGAGAATATTTTGAGGACCCTAGATGACACACCAGGATTTGTTATTGGAGGCCACAACCTGAACAACATAAGATATTCGGACAATACAGTACTGATTGCGGACACGGAAAGGAAACTGCAAGATCTCATACAGAAAGTAGCAGTGGAGAGTGACAAGAAGGGACTACAAATAAACTTTAAGAAAACTGAGTGCATGGTCATCAGCAAAAGATACAACCCAAAATGCCAAATACAGGTGGGGGATAACAGAATCAAACAAGTCCAAGAATTTAAGTACCTAGGAAGTGTTCTAACAGGAGATGGAAAGTGCGACACGGAGATCCGAAGGCGAATTGGCATGGCAAAGGACGCGTTCCAGAAGATGAGCAAAATACTAACACACAGGAAGATCTCAATAGAAACGAAGAAAAGAGTGCTAGACTGCTACGTGATGTCAGTTCTTCAATACGGCTGTGAATGCTGGACAATATCATCGAAAATGAGGACAAAACTGGAAGCGGCCGAAATGTGATTCTACAGAAGGATGCTACGGATATCGTGGACTGAGCATACAAGCAACGACGAGGTGTTAGAAAGAATGGCAACAAAAAGGAAATTGATGCTGAGCATCAGGAAGAGACAACTGAAGTTCCTGGGACATGCAATGAGGAAAGAGAGCCTGGAGAACCTGATACTGACTGGACAGATAGAAGGAAGGAGAGACAGAGGAAGGCAGCGGATAACATATTTGCAGGGTCTGATCAGGTGGATGACGGAACGGGGGTTGCCAGGAGCAACAGGGGCAAACATACTAAGAGCCACAAGGGATAGGGAGACGTGGAGATCCATGATCGCCTACGTACTGAAGGGACAGGGCACATAGAAGAAGAAGAAATGTATGTTGTGCTTATGCTCATTGAAAGCGTATTAATAATTTATTTGATAAAAGGTAGACTGGAAAATATAGTTAATATTTAGTTTTTGTGAGGTAGACACCTTTACTTAATATTTTGTTGCGTATATAAAAGGTAACAGAATTTATTAGGCTATAAATGATTAGTCAAAAAGAAATAAAAAGGTTCAGCGACAGAAACCTGACATCAATCTTATCTTTATGTATTTTTTATCTTACAAGATGGTAATATTTGATGGCTTGTAAAATCCACATCGGATTGTAGATCAGGAAACAGTAAAACATTTAGAATTTGCTGCATATCCATTGCGTTGTTTTACTCTTCAACTATTAGCTTTCGAAATTTCTGGTCAAGTTCAGGAGGTTGCAGAACAAATGAATTATCGTATGAAATATTTACACGGCTTCTGCTCCGATTAACTTAGCTCACTGGTACCCCTTATATATGAATTTACTAGAGCCACTAGATTAGTAACTAGGTCCCACCCTTTTACTGTGAAACCAATAAAATATAAACGTAAATTCTAATCTAACAGCTTCTTTTAACGCACTTCCCGCGTGTGGAATTCACTTCCGTTTACTTGCTTTCTCGACAGCTACAATCTCCAAGAATTTAAATGTAAAGTTAACAGTCGTCACCTATCTCACTAACCTGCATCCTCTCTGTCAGGCTCCTTTCCCCGTCCACTCCACTCTCATCAGTAATCTCATTTTTTTCTTACCCATTCCTGACACCTCCTATAACCTGTCACTCTTTCTCATAACTTTCCTCGTATGTAACCTTTTGCGCAGCAGTGGAAGTTACTGTCTTGCTTGGGGCGATATGATTATAAAAAAATATGAGTACTTAACAGATTGTCTGCTTTATAAACTTTTAGTATGTTATATAAAGTCAAATCAATATTATTTCATTGGCAAACGGCACTTGTATTAAATATGAAATTAACAAAGAAAAATATTACAGTTGCTTTAAAGTAACATTATTTTATAATTTCCGTAATGGGGCGAACAGTTTTGAACGGCACCAATGTTTAATATATTAGATTGAAACCTAAACATTTCGTGAATTATACAAAATTAACCACTGAATAAACTAATCATGGCAAAGTCGGCAAGTACATGAAAATATAGCTGTAGAAAATATACAATTAATTATTGGAGACGAATAATTCCTACACCAAATTTATGTATGTATGTATGTATGTATGTATGTATGTATGTATGTGTGCGTGCGTGTATGCATGTATGTGTGCATGCGTTTATGTATGTGTGTATATATATATATATATATATATATATATATATATTTGTACGTGTATGTGCATATACGTGTATATATGCATATGTTTGTGTTTCTCTATGTAAATGTATATATGTATGCCTGTGCGTATATATGTATGCATATGTGTGTATGTACACACTATTGTGCGTAAAATTTTATAATTGTTCACCATAGTCGAAAACACTCTGTTCCAATTATGTCAAATGTTGCAATCAAATTCCTTTTTCTCACCTTTTTGTTTTTCCTCATTGAAGTTGTTTTCAATGAAGCTTTTCTTTGAAACTGTGAACAATTACTCGGGGAAACAAATTAAGTGTCTAGGAGAATAAGGCATGAAAAAATAGACAAGAAATTAATAATTAGAATCCATGAGATGATTTCGGAGAAAGCTCCCGATGTTTAGAATCTGAAATAAAGTAAATACAATTCTTTAAGATTTACTAAAACAAACGTTTTTCTAATTTACTCTGTTGCTTCCGGGGTGTGGCAATATATTAAAGCTATCTGGTTTTCTAAAGCCTCCCAATTACCAAAAGTATTCATGATATGTTAATACGAAATACGATTATTTCAAAATGTTCCTAACTGGTACCAAACATTAGGCTTGGGATTCGGCCTAAAGCTTATCATATGTTAATGGATAAAGCGGGTTATAGGAATAACGTATCATCGGTGACATATGCACGGAGTTTCACACCTTAATTGTCAACAATCATGGAGAGAAATCCCCGTAAAATCTGGTTTACCTCCCAAAATGCCAACGTCTATATACGTCGGGTCATTTACTGCCAACTTTTATTTCTTGCTGGTAATACCTTTTTCTTTTCAACAATTTATTGCAGTTTTTTTTTATATAAGTTTTGTGTCTAGTAATACTTTTTTCTTTTCGAATATCAAGATTCATTGGGATTCAGTTTTAAAGGCAGGGTCTCCAATTCCTACCCTTGTTATTTAACCCGTAACTGGAGGGAAGGGACGGATTAATACCTTTCCAAAGGGTGCCAGTGATTAAGTGAATACAGAGTATTCAACTGGAATTTGAACTTGGCTCACCGATTTCTCTTTCTAAGCCGACATCCACTGCAACACAACGCACATCCGTCACTAAACGCTTACAGCACCTGGTATTTCCAAGCGGTCACCCATCTATGTAGTGACCAGGCTCAACATTGCTTAACTTCGGTGATCGAGCGAGAACCAATGTATTCATCGTGATATGGCCGTAAGCACGCACAGCCGTCACTAAACGCCTACAGCACCTGGCATTCCCAAGCGGTCACCCATGTAAGTACTGACCAGGCTCAACGTTGCTTAACTTCGGTGATCGAGTGAGAACTGGTGTATTCAACGTGATATGGCCGTAAGCTCCCCGAAGGATATGGAGAACAATAACAAAGATAAAGTGACAAAGTATGTAACATATCCGGGTGGGAGCTGCTAATTCATCACTTTCCAGTCTTGATAGATGACAAATGCGTCTTCAAGTCCTTTCCACCCTCCAATATCTCTCTCACAGGCGGAATGTGACGAGCCTCTAACTGCTTCATAGAAAGTTCTCGAACGAACTACATTCCTTAGGTTTGCACTTACATTCGCTCCGTATTCCATCAGCAAAAGGTAAGTTCCACTCAAACAGCTTCTATCCGAGAACTGCTGCCCTATTGAAACGGACTCCCAAGAGGATGTTTCCCCGATCACTACAATTTTAGCCTGCACAAGTTTAGAGTTAACCGTTATCTTCCTAGCTATCCATTAAAAGTAAACCTTATCGTATTCACTTCCTCTAGTTAGGATTTTGCAGGTTTTGTACAGTGTAAAACTGTAACCCTATCTCTAAGCCGCTATATATTTTTGGGGGGTTTAATTCAACGGAGTGAGAGAAATTAATATTAGTGCTATTGTTAATTGTACTTTATTGTAATCTGCGATGTGAGCCTACGTAAAAAAACATATTTTTAATACTATTATGTACTTGAAAAATCCGAGGAATGGAGAATTTGGCTGATAATTGTGAAAAAAGAGAAAAATATAATTTTTCTTCTCTTTCATATTCGAAACGAGTTGTTTTGGGCCAGTTAAAGTTTGAAAGATGGACGTAGCCATAACAGAATGTCAGGATTTCCTTGATGAGGTCTTGTAGGGTTAAATCCTCGAAAAATTATTCCTGGGACCAGACACTAAAATCGAAAAACAGATGATGTAATTGAAAGGAAGAAGACAGAAATACATTACGTCATGTGAGCAGTTGATATTTCATTCGTCAAGCCACGGCTCCCCGTAAATCGTGTGATTGGAAAATAATCTCATTGTTCAAAAGCTTTGAGTCGGATAGATACCCCAAGAAGATTGGGGATGACTATAAAAATGGAGACGCAGCGAGAAGAATCAGTTGCGGAGAGAGGTTTTCGAGTGATAAAGATCAAACGACCCCAAAACCGCCGCCGCTCGTCGCTCTGTTATTTATCTGTCTCTGCAAAATTCGATAAAAGCCAAAGAGACGTGTTTTTATCTGGAGAATTGACAGCCTGATTATTTTTTTAAATTGAAAGCTCTGATTACTTTAACGAAACTTCGGAAGGACTTATTTTTATTTGAAGATTAAAAAGCTCTGATATTTTTAATGAAACTTAGAAAGGACTTATTTTTATTTGAAGATTGAAAGCTCTGATATTTTTAAACGAATCCTCTCTCGGTTGTAAACCTGTGTTTCGACAATTGTATTTTCTGCTTTTGTAATTAGTCATTTTTTATTATTATTATTATAAAGACTTTCTTTCATAACTCGTCCAGGCGTCTTCGAACTTATTCATTTATTTATTTATTTATTTTTGGTTCGATAATTATTTTATTTTAACCACAAGTGTACACAAGTGTCCGGTCTGGATATAGTAGAAATACGGCTACCGGGTTTTCACAACGTGACTTTCTGAGAGAAAAAAAAACAAAAAACACACACACATCGTGAGCAGTAAGTTCGTTGTTGTAATAGACGTCATGAGGACCGTCTATCAGCCCGAAAGCGTCGATATACTGTTTCCACATTATCATCGCAGCAGGCTTCGTTCCCGAACCAGCAAACCAACTAACCGGACAGAAAGGTTTCACAAATCATACTGTATTTTTTTAAAGAAAAAATCAAGAATAGTGCATTTTTATATGGTTTGGACAAAACCTTTGGGACAAAATCCATTTATAGAAGTTAATATTTGCTGTAATATTTATATTTCAGTTTGTCGACAATTGTAAATCTGTTTATTTATTTATTTATTTTTTGCTATAATGTCTTTTGTTACTATTCTTAATTATTTTATTGGGTCCATTCTTTTTAATTTAAAAAATTTTTGTTTTAACCATTTGTTTTCATCATCGTACTGAACATCAAAAAGAAAAATCAGTCAGGCAAATATATTTTTTAAATACCTAAACGTTTCAAGTAAAGTGTATTTTTAACATTGCTTATGAAATATTATTTTACAACGAAAGTTCAGCTTGCTTGAATATTATTGATCAGTCAGTCAGTTAAGTGCCATACGTGATACACGCTTGGGCGATCATGTCTCGAAAGAGATATGACTGAGTGGGCAGAAGATTATCTCCCAGTAGGTTGCCGTTGCTTTTTGCGGTAGACTGGTTGCCGACCAAGGCTATAGAACCCAATCTGTCCTGTTATTTAACCCATAACTGGAAGGAAGAAACGGGTTAATACCTTTTCCAAGTGTATTTGCGCGTAAGTGAATGCAATGAATTCAGCTGGAATTCTAACTCGACTCCCCGATTTCTCGTTCCGAGCCGATATCCACTGCACCACAACGCACATCCATATTATTGATAAGGCTCTCAAATTGAAAGGTTTGAATTTCCTCGCTGGTGAGACACGTTCGCTCACAGTCACGCAAAATTCATTACTTTTTATTATCAATGTTATTTCAAAATCAGTCTGAAGCATTTTATTTCTTATATTAAGAATTTCTATTTTTCACTTCTTTTGTTCATTTTAGTGTTTCTTTTATCTCAGCAGCTATCACAGCTGCCCTTAAATGGAGCAGTGTGAGTAAAGAAGAAACATTTCATCTCAGGAAATAGTTATTTTTAACCGTAAATGTTTTCTTCAGTAAATCTTACAGTTGATTAAGAAGAAAAATATTTAATCTCATAAATAGAATAATTTAAATAACTAAAACTAATTTAAGTTTATTATAAGGTTGTAAAACAGCCAAATATGGAAAAATAGTGATTATAAGATCATAGATCTGTGATATGTCTCGTCATAGGCTTCACTGATCTAATTAAAGCATCGTCCAAAATAGAAAATCCCGTGAGTTCAAGTCTTGTTGGAAGATATTTATTCCTATTTCACGCTTCTTAGTTTCATGGATTGGTGGAAGTCAAGCTTGAAATTTGTAGAAAAAAAACAACAACAAAAAACGAACAAAAAACAAAAAACAATAAACAATAAACAAAACAAAACAAAAAACTACAGGATGAAAGCAATCGATTGGTGGAGTTAGGCGGTCCGAATTACTGAGTTTGCTGTGGTGATACATAATCAAAATATCATAAGAGTATCAAATCTAAAAAAAAAATACAACAAATTCAAAATGAAACAATTTATCATCTATTTTATGAAGAGATAAGTTTGTTCAACCATTTAATGAGAATGAAACACAGCACCTTTTTTTGAAGTTGGTATATTCTTTTTTGATTGCATCAATAAATATACAAACAGAAGTTGAAAGAAAAATGATTTAATAAAAAATTAAATTTATAATATTTTGCTGCAGCTGTGTGAATGCACTTGTGGCCACGATATCGATACTCATTGCCAAGATCGTATGAAAAGTTAAGATTCTTATGACAATCAATCAGGGTCTGTAGCTTCCTAGTAAGAATGGTTAATTGTCTGCTCATTCTTAGAGAAACAAACATCAAAATTATTCTTTTTTATTAAAAAAAAAGTTGTCAATGAGATCTTTTAACCGTTTTGGAGAATGACGCAGTACAATCTTTATTTCGCAATTTCAGCTAGTTTGATTTGTGGAGTAATATGCAATTTTGTTGTTGATGTTGACTGTTTGATGGCTGAGGTAGTTGGAAATTACCCCGTTTCCAAAATTACACCAAAATAATTTCTTTTTATCCTAATTTACTTCACTGTAGTTTTCTTAAGCTTACAAAATATCTCCATCAACTTAATTAATAAGATATCTAGTTATATTTTTCCATCTGACTCTATTAGTCTAAATAAAATTCATGATTTTCACGGCAAGCAGGATTTCCATAATTCACAATGCTTCCTTATTCACATTTATTTAGACATATCCAGTAACAAGATATAATTAGTAACTATCAAATAAAAAAATCGCTAAAAGTCACTTGTAAAGAGAAACTAGCTGACGGCAATTTAGCTAATTAATGTTACAACACCGTGGCGAGACCGTATAAACAGTAAATCATGCTGAGCTTGTCAAAGACCTGAGAGAAGTTTGTATCTCCAGGGCATTAGCCTCGTGTGTGTCTCGACTTATGTCAGTAGGAGAGGGCGTTAGACGAGATAATATTTCACAACATTTAGTCAGAAGATATATGAGTCTAGCGTCTAAGCCGTAATTAGTTGGTTGTTTTTTTGTTTTGCATATTAACCTTCATGGACCGTTTAATGCTGAAATCTATTTTGCATGCAGTTTTGTTTCTGAGATAATAATGGTCTTAGCGATATCAGTCTGACTAATTAACCCATAGATGTAGGAAGAAGGTCGATTCATGCATTTCCCAAGGGTATTTGCGCATAAGTGAATTTAATGAACCCAATTAGAACTGGAACTCGGTTCTCCAATTAACACTTCAAAGACATATATTACATCACCCGCACATCAAAGCTTACAGCACCTACATTTCCCAAGCGGTCACTCCTCTTCGATGCTGCTTAACTTCGATGATCGTACAGGATCTAGTTTTTCAACGTGAAGTGGCCGTAAGCCTTGTCTATAGAAATAGTTTTGTTATAAACGATTAAAGACAAACCTTTCTCAAACACTTGCAGAGAGAAACAATTTGTAAACTAGTATTCTAGGTATCAGGGAGATTTGGATAGGACGACATGTGGTAATGGCTATTGACCATGACCACCATAGTTTATGGATATAGAATACAGCGCTGTACGTAATCTGATCATTGAAACAACGTCAAAGATTAACACTCACGAAACACACTCTAATGAATTTGATTATATCGCTAATACTCGGGAAAATATGGTCGCCTTTATATACGTCGCATTGAATATTTTGAGACTTCTGATTGTTTAACCCTTCTGTTGGTGAACTATAAAATGAGTCAGTCTATTGCTGATAGACTAGTATACATAACTACCCTTTTATAGGTGCCCTTTGTAAATATGTGGTATTGGGGTGTGTTAAGGATTGGAAGGTGATGGGTGTGTTCTTGTGGTAAATGCGCAAATTGTAATGAGTGATTAGGTTGTAATAGTGTTTAGCTAGGTATAGGATAGATTACTGATAACCATCCTAAGTTTTTGCCCCCACCCAATTCGTCCTTGTGCCACAATTTTTGTATTATTTATAAGAATAAATATTGTATACAAAACTACCCAAAAATCACTAACAATGGCAAAATTAGCCGTTTCTTTATTAGGAAATATTCACTGGCCAGTGTTGCTTTCTGTCGAAATTTCTAACATCTTTCTATTTTTACGGAACAGTTTTCCCAACTCTACTAGCTGTTATCGCTTTTTTCAGTGTTGACAGAGGCTTAATTTCTATGGTTGTGGAATACTTGTTTATGTCATTGCTCTCTCTCTTTACATACTCACATAATTCATACTATTATCCTCATCATAGTTGCCATTTGTACGACGTTTCGTCCGTTGGACGCACCGGTCTTTTTTAGGTGCTAAGAATATCGAACCTAACCCTTTATTACGATTACCGGGGAATTACTAGAACTAACCAACGTCTATATGTAGAGGCTATGTATCTTAGAGGATATAGACGTTGGTTAGTTCCAGTAACTTGACCCAAAGAGTTGTGAGTTCAATACTAGACTACAGCAGAGAGTAGGATTAGAAGGAGATAACTCATGACTACCAAAAAAGGCTTCGGACAAGTAAAGAAAATGATATACCCCAGTGATCGTAATAAAGGTTTCAGTTCAAAATTCCTAGCATCTGAACAAGGCCGGAGCGTACAACGGTCGAAAAATCGTACATATGACAACCAAGATAAGGAGAAGTTGCTGCTGTTAAAAACTCATCAAGTGATATGATTTCTGTTATTAGTGAACGTCGATCCATGTCATTCTTTAGTCGATACCTCCACTCATTTTTCTATACTTAAATTTAAATTTAAATTTTAAAAATGAATAATTTATCTTCAAGCTTTAAAATTAGCTTTAATTGAAAGTCAAGGGATTAAATTTAGTAATTCCATTAGACAAAATACTCTGGTGTATTTTAAACCGAGATTATATTGATCGGAATCAAACATTTTCTAAATTTAAAAAAATGTTTTTAAAATTCAAATTTTTCGCCATTTTTCATCGATGGTAAACAGAAGCCAATTTTCGGTTTTAAAAAATTTACAAAAATAAAATACACCTCGCTGACACATTATTTTCTTCAAATTATCGAATTTAAACTTACTTTAAGTTGACTTGAAACAAGAATTATTTGCTTATTGCGTGAAAAATGTTTCAAAAAGTATTTCTCAATTACGGTAGCCTGTCAACACCAGGTAGCCATTAGCAGCCGACAACTGATGATTTACAGTATCCGGCCAAAAGTATGGAAGACGAATTTGGTATAAATCTTATTCATACAAATCGTTAAAACTATGTTAAAATTAAATATATAACAGTCTTTAGCAATTACCCTATATTTGATGGAATCTTAGTTACTTTAGCACTTCATGCTTACGTTTGAAGAGGTTTTATGAAAAAAGAAAATTAAAATAATATAAAACTTTCTTTTAAATATTTTACAATTTAATAACAGAATGAAAATAACGGCAGAGGTAACTCAATAATTTATGAAATGTGATGGCATTTATTAATTTTTATTTTTAATATCTATTTTTCATATTATTTCCGGTACCTCCAAAAATTGTGAATTTCACAATTATTATTATTTTTTTAACAAAATTAGAAAATTAAGAATTAAAATGCAAAAATTGCTTTAAATGCTTAAGGAATGACTTACAAAACAAGCTGTTGAATTTTATAAACGTCTTGAAGAAGCTTGAATCAGAATCAAAGTGCGATTTCTGTCGTTTTCGATGTAAATATCACTCGCTTGTCTTGGTGGAATGCCCAACAAAGGCTACAGTCGAAGAGATCGGGGTATCACACGTTGGCGTGATCGGACGCGTGTCGGACGGGTAGCCGCGGTCGACTAGTCAGGCAGTAACCGAGATTCAGAATTTTTGTAAAAATTCGGAAAAATGAAGTTCGAAAATGGAATTAATGTGCTTTATTCTTAATTTCGTAACGTTCGCCATCTATGCAAAACATTTTTGTATGGTTTAGTATGAATTTAAAGAAAAAAAGCAAAAGTTGTTACACGAATTAGGCTCGTGCACGTTTTCGGTGGGAATGTCCGTATGTTTCGGTTGGCGTCTCGAGGTCGGTAAGTTGACGCAAAACGGTGGTACGCTTCATGCTTTCACTGTTGTGCGCGTCGTTTCTTTCTTTCTTTCTTTCTTTCTTTCTTTCTTTTTTTTCTTTCCAAAACACTTGTTAACTTCTAAAATAAATACAACCTTTACCGAAACTTGTTCTAACCTCTATGGAATATCGTACTTAAATGAACATATTTATTTTCACAAAAAAATTATTTTTACTTATTTTAGAAATATAATTAGTGAAAAAAATTTATTAAATTGTTTATTTTTTGATAGGCAATATAATCATCAATTCTTCACTACAAAAGGACAACAATTCTTTAAAAGATTTTAAAAATATTTTTCAAACTTTATGAATTATTATAATAATAAAAAATTGAAAACAATTCTTTGAAAATTTTATTGGTAATCGAAAAATCTTTTTTCTTCAGACCATAATGTCCGTAATTATTATTTTAATTCCAGCAATTAAAAGCTTATCAAATTGAATTATATCAGAGTTTTATTGCATTTTTATTTTGCTCTTCAGGGCAGATTTTTGGATAGTGCCAAATAATTTTAAATAAAAAAATAGATGGTTTATATTCTTCGATGAGTTCTGCGTTTAACCAATAAAATATAATTTGCAGAAATTAAAACTTATTACAATTTCATGTATTTACGTGGAGGTGGTGTAACAGAGTTAAAAAATATCAATATTTTAAAAAATAATAATTTCAAAAATAATTTCATTCATTTGTGAATGAGTACTGAAAGTTTAATTAAAATCTTACAAGGATTTGATTTTTGCGAGAATTTCCAAATTAATGTGTTTGTCAGCGAAAAAGTGAGTTACGTAAAAATTACGTGATCGATTGTAAACAGTCGTAAAATTTTCTGCAACGCTAACTCAAATCAAAACAAAATTTTCTGCCAAAATTTCAAACATGTTAAAAAGGATTAAAAATTTTTTAAAATAAATAAAAAATTACTTTGATCTTTCCTCTTAATAATATTATAAACATTTTGATGGAAAAAGTTCGTTTTATTAAGTTTTGGACCTTTTTAATGGTACTATTTTTTTGCGATGTAATGGTGGTACCTACTTTAGATTGGTTACCGTTTTAGAAAACCATGTGCTGTAAGCTTGGATGAGCAGGTAACATAATAGATAATGACTCGGAATTATCGATCAGCGAGCCAAAGTTCGAATTCCTGTTGGGGTCATTTTATTTACCCACGTGCAAATCCCCATGAGAAAAGACAAGAATCCACCTCATCTCCCACTCAGCTATAGACTAACCAGTAAACATTATATCGGTAAACTGTTATTATCTAAAAAAAGAAATTCTTATGAGCTAAAAATATTTTCTGGTTTTAAATAACCTGAAGACAGTTGATAAAACGTAGAAAACGAATAAAGCAATTATAGCCATTTGTTGCTTTGACGATTGAAGTCATTTTCTGTTGCATATTTTGTTACCAAAACGTTTTGGTTGATGCAATCTGTTTCATTTTATAAGCGTTTCATTTTTTTTTTTTTTTTTATTAGGGCGTAAAAAATAGATATAAAATGTCGACAAATGTGCAAGGTGGCTCATTGTTTCCACCAAATGTATATAATTCAGAATGTTTCAAGGTTAGATGGTTCGTTCTATCTCAGCAATTCAGTTTAATGTTTTATTCAATACTTTACTTTCTTAGAAAACAAACCGACATCACAATGAAATAAACACTAAACGGACTTGGCTATTTTCCGTCCTGCTAACATACGCCATTTGACCTAGTTTCAATAACGTTCCCGATCTTCTTGACATATTTGACGATCATTTTGGATTTTAGAAATATTTTTTGTCTTCTCTCGCTTGGTATTCTAATTCACTTTTTCCGTCATGTTTGTAAAAAAATACCGACAGATTACAATGTTTCCCGGTGCGTTGGCTGCCTGCATCGAAAAAAAAATCAATAAATATTAAATACGTACAACTAAAAAAGAAAGTAGAATTTATTCCATAATCTGCTTATTTCATTGACATACATTTTCAGTGGAAATAATCGTTTAAACTATCTTATTTACGACAAAATGGTTTCTGAAATGTTTGTTGAAATATCTAACGTTTCCTATCAGTTATACTTGAATTTCCTTAACGTTGAAACATATCTACATTTTATCATCTTTGCAAACATGTTTTTTGAAAGATCAGTATTTTCACTTCACTCCACAGGGGCTAATGAGGATTTCTTCCTATCCCTACAGGATCAGTTATGCCTGATTTCATTCTTACTGCGTTTTTACGATGTTCCTAATGAGAAAATGACAATGAAATTGAGCATGTCTAATCATATACGTCACCAAACACAGTAGAATCAATGGAAAATACACAATGATTAAAAACACTGGAGAGTTAGACGTCTGAAATTATCAGCATATATTCTAGGCTATTATAACCTCATTAGTAGATCAAGCATAAAAATGAATACGATTTGTAAACTGTTAATAAAGAAAGGAAAAAAATGCTGGTAGCAAAAGTTGTAGCAAAAGTTCATGCCGTCAAGCACAACAAACACTCATCAGCAAGCAATTTATGTTTACGATTTCAAGTTCTCCACACATCGCCCGGTTCACACTTCACCCACGTCTATTGAACAGGTAAAGAGGCTCATCCCTTGATCCCTGTTTTGGATGTGGTTTCCGGTTTTCTCTTTTCCAATTTTTTCACTCCTTTTTCTTTTTTTGTTCAATTAGAGTAGATAGACTAAACTATCGCCCGGTTCACACTCTACCCACGTCTATTGAACAGGCGAAGATGCTCATCCCTTGTTCCCTGTTTAGGATGTGGTTTCCGGTTTTCTCTTTTCCAATCTTTTCACTTTTACGTAGCCCCCTGCACATCAGTGGCGTTACCGCCTTGCTCGAGGTGATATGATTAAAAAAGAAAAGTGTCAATACCCTAGTGTATTTAAGCATTGGTTCATGAAATTTATAGCATCATACTAATTTCAATCCTAGTATCGGGTAGAATGTGCATGGGCTCAGTTGAAATGAGGCAAACAATAATTGAGTAGTATAAAATGAGCGCTGGGTGAGATATTCCAGAAACATGCCTGTGGGACGTTAGCGATCTGCCAACGTAGATTAAATATAGGGTTTATTTGAAATTCCCTGTCGGTTACTCGGATCGACATAAATTTGATGCATCTTGATTTCTTATCCCAAAAATTCAGACAGAAATATCAGCTTTGGGTTCAATATTCACATATTTATTTGTAAACTAGCAGTATAACCTGGCGTTGCTCGGGTGTAATGAAAGCTTTAAAACTAATCCATGGTCCTGGAGCCCAGACTCTTTGGATGTTGGCACGAAAGACTAAAAAGCAATAGTTGTTTCCAGTTAAAGCGAAACCGTAGACTGAAAGAAAAATGAATGGATGTAAATCAAATTTTGATTTCCTGCTATCGATATCAAATTTTCTACACTATTGTAAGAACTGCAACCTTGAAACTTCTGAATATCGTTTCTTATGTCTTTGTATATGAGTGTACCAAATTTGATTAAAATCGGACCACTCCTTCTATAACCCGATTTTTTTCGATTTTCGATATATATCGGGGGTACCTCGACACAAAATTTAGCTAAGAACACTCGCAGACGCTCATAGTACAACTGTGTAAATTTTCATGAAAATCGGTTCAGCCGTTTCGGAGCCTATAGGTAACGCACACACACACACACACACACACAGAGAGAGAGAGAGAGAGAGAGAGAGAGAAAGTTCCATTTATAAATAAGTTGAGACAGATATCTTGTGTTTGCTTTTGAGGAATAAATGCTAAAATATTATAAAATTCTTACAATGTCGCCTTTCTGATTTTGTACATTTTACATACGGCAATTGACGTAAAATGCAGCTAGTGTCCGTTGAAATTTACCAAGTCAAATATCTCCCGATCATTAGCGTCCTTAAACATTCACCTATCATGCTTGCTTTTTAAGCCTAGCCGAAAGCATGAGGCCACCTAATAATGACTGATCTCACTATTCAGTCATAACTGATCTAGCGATACGAACATGCTAACCAAAGCTGAAGTGTCAAACATTAATTTATCATGCATAAAACACTGAAATTAAATCTGTAGTCAACAAATTACATTCTATAATCCTGTTTTTAATTTGAAAAATGGTAGAAAGTTACACGAATATATAAAATAACGTATAATGCACATAGGCAACAACCTTGGCGCTAAGGTTTATTACAATATTACAATTTAACACTATATATATATATATATATATATATATATATATATATATATATTAGTCATCCACATACAAGCCTGTTTCGATGTATCAGCTAGACACATCCACTTGCTTATACATATATAAATATATATATATATATTTAAGTAATTCATCGGGCTTTTTATTCGACCTCAACAGAATATTTGGGACTCTTCAGCAGTGCGCATCCACCACCAGGAATCGAAACCCAGACAGTTTTGGTTATTTGTTGATGTCATACTGACTGTACCACGTTAACATGCTGTGGATTGAGCGGCTTGATTGGAGAAGTTTTGGCTCTGGGAGGAACCGTCCTACGGGTAAAGGAGCTTGGATGAGTTCCACCACGGAATTTGTGAACGATCGGCGCGTCATCAAGTTTAATTCGTTACCTCTTCGTCATCAGGGCCCGTGGTACAGTTGGTACGACATCAGATTAATAACCAAAACTGTCTGGGTTTGATTCCTGGTAGTGGATGCACAGTTGAATTTTTTCATTATTTAAATCCTCCTACTACTTCAATCATATATATATATATATATAGTGTATCGAGGCAGCAGATAATTTCTTAAACATATACTGTTAAATATAAGAGATAAAAAAATTATCCAAATTTTGGAAAATATTTGTCTTTATTTTCACCTGAAATTAAAGCCAAAATATGATGTTTAGAACGGATTATGATTAAACATAACGGACATTGATTGTCTCTTATATTTAACAGTATATGTTTAGAAAAAATATATATTTCAGTTTTACATATCTATCTATCTATCTATCTATCTATCTATCTATCTATCTATCTATCTATCTATCTCCTGTATGCTTGAATATACACCCGCATATCTTTGTAGGAAAATACAACGAGTTCTGTTTATCTCTTCGATTTTCTTGTTCCTGTTCATCTTCTACAATTCGTCGTCAAGCTCACTGCCCGACCATTCACACATAGCTACCGTCAATTCTTCTTCACTATTCCCCTTCCTTCCCATACGCAATAGCCGGCAATATTTATTCCCATCTGCTAAACCGCATCAATTCTACTTACGTTTGCTGATCAATATTCAATGCGACGAAAAGCCATCTTAACAAACAACAGCTGGCGAGAAGATATCAACTGTGAAATATTCTCTTCTTTTCCTCCTTAGATAAAATACTTCAGTCAGTTAAGCGCCATACGTGATACACGCTTAGGCGATCAGGTCTCGAAAGAAACATGACTCACTGGGTAGAAGATTATCCCGCAGTAGTTTGCCATTACTTTCTCCGGTAGACTGGTTACCAGCCAAGGCTATAGAACACAATCTCTCCTGTTATTCGATTCATAGGTAGAGAGTCAAGTGATGTATTATATTATTAAGTAGTAAATAGTGGGAGATCAGTTTATTACTGCATAACAATATAAAAAATAGATCCCCCACTTTATGCCCAGTAAAAGCCTTAATCATGTTTTCAACTATTATATTCAGTCAGTGAGTTAAGTACCATACGTGATACACGCCTTGGGCGATCATGTCCCGAAAGAGACATGACTCACTGGGCAGAAGATTATCCCGCAGTAGTTTGCCATTTCTTTCTGTGTTAGATTGATTGCCAGCCAAGGCTATAGAACCCAATCTGTCTTATTATTTAACCCATAACATGAGAGAAGAGACGGATTAATACCTTTCCCAAGAGTATTTTTGCATGAATACAAAATGTGAATGCAATGAATTCAACTGGAATTTGAACTCAGCTCCCCGATTTCTCGTTCCGAGCCGATATCCACTGCATCATATATATATATATATATATATATATATATATATATATATATATATATATATATCATACACAAAAATAAACTGTAAGCACATTGAAGATCTAACCCTATAATCATGCTAAAAATACTGGAAATTTGCGTAGATATTTTTATTATAAATGATAAAAAATGCTATAGAAAAAATCGATCTAATAAATCCTTAAAGTAAGATCTAATACCCGCAAAAATATCTAAATAAATAAAATATATACAAAAAATTAAAAGATATAAATAGGATTCCAAACGATAATTTACAGAAAAAATAAAAAATTAAAAGAAAAAACCGATCCTCTAAACTCAAAATTAAGATTAAATATACAACTTTATATAAAAAACTGATAAAATACAAATTTGCATTTACTTCCTAAAAAATACAAGTTTAGATTTCTTGAAATAACTTCGCCTAAATACAATAATACTCCAAACATGAATATAAATTTTTTTAAATTTTATATTCAAGTTTGGAGTATTATTGTATTTAGGCGAAGTTATTTCAAGAAATCTAAACTTATATTTTCTATTTATATAAAAAAAAACCCTATCCCGCTAAAATAAAAATAGAAAAAACAAAAATAAAATAAAAAAATATTCCCTACACGTCTATCTAGGGAAGCCCAAAGGGAAAGCCTCGCCACATCAATTAATTAAACGCTAGCTAGCCATAAAGCCGTACTAAAAATTCTTAAGGTCAACAAACAAGATAAGTTCCTAAATCATACTCACAAAAAAAAAAACTGACCAAGTAATCAAACCCCTCCATACACCACGTTCCCCAAAATTCTAACTAAAAGATATACCCGACCGATAAAAACGTACATTCCAACAGATAATACCATTAATCAACAATTTAGCACTTACACACCAAGTTCTTCAAAAGTCTAACGGTCAAAAAGGAAGACACATTCCCTCATTATAAATAACCCCAACCAACCCCACAACAACAACGAACCAAATATAAACAGAGGATGATTCCAACTCTTGCTCTTTCCTCCTGATGAAATGTTGGGGCCCCAACATTGAAACAAACATATGGTTGTAGAGAAGAGGACATATATAGAAAAAATTATGTACATGTTCTAAAACATAATTTATAATAAATATTCACTGCTCTATACATCATATATCGAGCACTGTTTTAAATTAATGTTTTGGACGGGACAAAAATTTCTTTCCTCGTTCCATACTCACTCGGATATATATATATATATATATATATATATATATATATATATATAAGAAAAATTAAAGCAGACGTATGAATGGTGAATCGGAAGTATATGGGCCTATTTCAGGCAAACCATCATCTGCTTCTATCTTTAGTTTACAAAGGATTTTTATCTTATTTTGATTCGTGAAAAACCTTTGTAAACTAAAGGCGGAAGCTGATGGTTGTTAGCCTGAAATAAGCCTATACCACCGATCTACCATGGAATAACGTGTCTGCCTTAATTTTTCTTATATTTGCTCTATATGTATTTATATGCATATATGTTTAGAGCTCTCTTAGAGGGTTATCCTACCACTGTATGTACAGGATACTCCTTTGGATTTTTCTATACCCACACTGCATGCTGATATATATATATATATATATATATATATATATATTTAATCGTATCACCCCAAGCAAGGCATTCCACTGCCACTATAGCGCAGGGGGTTACATAGAGGGATTGGGTATAGGAAATGTTAGAAGGAGGGTGATAGACGACTTAGGATGTACATAGGGAGAAGGTTGGAGAGAGTGGGTGTGAGTTAGTGTATTAGGAGTTGTCTACTGACCGTACCTTTAAACTCCTGGAGGTTGTAGCCGTCGGGAAAGCAAGCATTCGGTAGGGAATTGCACAGGCGGGAATTGCGAAGAAAGAAGCTGTTGGAGTAGAAACTGCAGTTACATTTCATCGGTTTCACTGTAAAATGGTGGGAACTAGTTGCCAATCTAGTATCTCGTGCAAATTCACATCAAGGGGGCACCAGTCATTTAAGTTCGTCAGAGCAAAAGCCATGAAAGTATTTACAGAAGAGGCACAGGGAAGCCACGTCACGCCAATGAGAGAGTGACTGCAGCCGGTCAGCCAAGTCGGAATCAATCACATTACAGATTCTTCGCTGTATTTTGTTAAGAACCCCGAGGAGGATAGCAGGGGCACCCGACCAGATGTGGCAGCAGTACTCAATATACGGGCGGATGGTAGATTTATATAAGTGCAGAATAGATTCAGGCGGAAAGAATTTCCGGGCCTTGCACAGAGAGCCGACTTTCATAGCTGCGGATTTAGCAATGGATTCGACGTAGTCATTCCACTTGAGGTCAGCTGAGAGTGTCAGGCCAAACAGGCGTAGAGTTTTATTCTCTGGGAGGCAAGCCTGTTCCATACTAATGGGAGGGAGGTGCGGTTGTCTGTGGTGGTTAATTGATGTTTTGGAAGAATTGAATTTTATGAGCCATTTCTTACCCTAATCCACCACGGATTGGAAGTCCTTTTCAAGCTCGGCAGCGAGGTTCGCCTTGTCATCAACACCAGATTTTTGATCGAGGCGAAAGTAAACTGTGGTATCATCGGCGTACATGCCTACTTGTGATCTTATGGCATCGGGGATATCATTGATGTAGATTAGAAAGAGCGTAGGACCTAGGATAGAGCCTTAGGGTAGTTCTGGGAGGCATGTCCGTTTAATACCACCTTCAGTGTGCGGTTAGAGAGGAATGACTGGATTAAGTCCAACAAAAGGCCAGTTATGCCATAGCTTCGCAGTTTCCGTAGAAGGCCGGCATGCCATACTCTGTCGAATGCTTTAGAGAAATCCAAGGTGACGGTTCGGGCTTCACCATTCTTGTCGAGAGCCTGGTATATATACTCGGTGATGGTCGTTAGCATATCAGCAGTAGACCTGGTGAAGCGGAAGCCATACTGTTTGTCCGAGAGGAGCCCGTGGGTTGTGAGATGCTGAACGACCTCGGCATTGATAATGGCTTCGAACACTTTGCCGAAGATCGGAAGAAGGCTGATGGGGCGGTAATTTGCGGGGTCCGAAGGTTCACCAGTGTTCTTGAGTATTGGAACCACAGAAGAAGACTTCCAACAGGCAGGAAAGCAAGAGGAAGATAGGCAGAGGTTATAGAGCTTAGAAAGGATAGAGGAGAGTTCAGGGGCACAATTCTTCAAGAGTATCATTGGGATTCCATCCCCACCACTCGCTTTGTGAGGGTCCAGTTTTGAGATTATTCTAGAAATCAGCGAGGGCGTGATGTGGACGTCATTCAATTGGGCCTCAGTTCTAGATGGGAAATCGGGTGTATGGATTCCAGACGAATCCAGACTCAAATTGGTCGAGAATCTACGGCCAAAGCATTCAGCCTTGTCCCCTCCTAGGTGAGGACCTCAAACTCGTTGATTAGTGGGGGCATTGAGGATTTACTCTTCTTAAGCACGCTTTTACAGAGACGCCAGTATCTTTGGTACCGAGCTTCATTCTGGCAGCAAACAGCATCTTAGCTTCGGTAAGTATCTTTTTACACTTATTACGAGCTGAGGCGAAAAGGTGCCTGTTTTGGTCCAACGCGTGGCTACGATTAAGTCAGAAAAAGTGATTCCGGTGGGCAATGACGGCCGAGCAAGCGGGCGAGAACCAGGGTGAAGAATTGGATTTAAGCTGATATTTCCTGGCAGGGATGAAAGCATTAACCCAGGAGGAGACCTCTGATGCACAGTCTTCGATGGGAAGACTAAAAACATTGTTCCAAGGGACGTCGCAGAGGAAGTCACGGAATGAATCCCAGTCTGCTCTTTGATAGTAGTAGGATATTGTGTTGGTCTGGGTTTCTTGGGTAGAGGTGGAGTGGAACGAGATGTTGACAGAAACTACGGCGTGGTCAGAATTTCCGAGAGGGCAGAGCTGTCTGGTGGAGCTAGAATTTGGGGTGGAAGTAAAGCAGAGGTCTAGTAGCGAGTCCCTTCCGTTAGGGATATTGGAGAAACGCGTAGGGAAGTCCACCACTTGCGTAAGGGATTGGGAGATCAAAAAATTAAAGGTGTGGACACCAGCAGGGTCGGTTACAGAGTTTTCCAGCCACTTAGTGTAGTGGGCGTTAAAGTCACCAAACACGAAAATATGGGCAGATGGGTGAGAAGAAATGGCCTTGTCGATATTGTCAGAGATGCTGTCAAGTACCGAACAGTCAGAGGAGGAGGGGGAGCGGCAGAGGAAGAAGAGTTAGCTAACAGAGCTTAGAAGTGAGAGACGGAAGCACATGAAAGACTGGTCCAGAGATTCAAGAGATGTTACTCTAGCTAGGGAGAGGTGTTAGCTGACATAAACACCAGGCCCATGCATATGGACGTTGGAATCCTTCCTTAAGAGGGGAAGGTAACCAGGAACATAGAACTCAGAGGAGGAGATAGACGGGTCAAGGTTAGTTTCACATAGGGCTAAGATATCAGGTGAATTAGTTTGGAGGAATGATTCTACGCTATAAAAGTTAGTGCGGATACCGCGTATGTTAGTGAAAGAGACACAGACAGGTTTGGGAGTTTTCCGAGGAGCTGGTTTGATTTTGGTATTTTATATATATATATATATATATAAGCATAAGGGTCAAAGTTTAATTAAGCAGGTTGCGAAGTCGGTTTCTGGTTGTTTTCCGTCTGTTGCTTTGCTGTGTATTTTTCGGACTAGGCTTGCGTTTCCGTCTTTTCGTAAGGATGAACTGCCCATCATCAAATTGAGCAATTTGATATAAGAATTTAATTGCAACTGCGCTGCTGGTTATGTGGCGCGTACATCCTTTGATTTGGAAACAAGAATTAATCAATATGTACCTGCTAAAATACGATTTGGCAGAATAGATAACATGTTATCTTCCCTCTACCAATATGGAATCGGCTATTGTTCAAAATCTAGTAAAGAATATAGCCTGTGTTAAGTCGTATAAGAAAGAGTGGTTCAAAATTCGACTTGTAGCTGGTTCCAGTAATCATTTAAAGATTTTGGAATCAGTCTGCATATCATTACGGAAGCCTTCTCTTTGCCGGCTGAAGGATTTTGTGAAGTCTCTTCATTTGGTGGGGAATAATTTAGTTTAACTGTCACTCAATAATTATTTACAGGCAATTTCTTCTTCCCTCGTTATATATATATATATGTATATATATATATATATATATAGTTATAGCTATATTTATTTTAGCGTTTTCATTGTTTTTTACTTCTTTGTTTTTTTTTTTGCTCTTCATTTTCGTTGCTTTTCTTTCGTTTGATTTATAATTCTAACGATTTTCTCCTGATGAGACGGTCCTGGGCATGACGGTAAACTGCATCCGTCAGCAAGGCCTCTGATTGGGAGGTTGTGAGGAGCATGGAACCACCTCTTAATTACTGTTGTTCCAATGTCCACTCTGACCCAGAGTGGTAGCATCTGTTAGGGTCCCAGCTATGGGCAAATAGTTAACCTCCAAACTGGGATCAAAACTCTAAAAAAGTATAAAAATACAATTTTATATAAATATATACATAAAAATAGAATTTTATCGAAAAATCTTACCAACAATACATTTTTGAAGAAAACATTATTGTCATAACATATCTTTGAAGGAAAAAAATCAGCAAAACATTTTTTAATACAAAACTAGAAGACATTTTCATTTTTCTAAAATAAAAAAAATAAAAATAAAATTTCATTAAATCTGACTAAATCAAACTTCTCACGATAACGAAACATTTAAAAAAACAACCTGTAAATCCTAACCTTTTGGCATTAAATAACCCATAGAGGTGTTGATATGCCGTTAGACAAAATCAAACTCAAACTCCTGATGAGACGAGAGAGCTCTTGAGACTGTTAATAAATTCTTTTTTTTTTAAAGTAATATATATATATATATATATATATATATATATATATATATATATATATATATAATCATTTCACCCCAAGCAAGGCAGAAATGCCACTGGTGCGCAGCAGGCTACAGTGAGAGAATAAAAAAAGGTACAGGGGATGTCGAAGAAAAGAGATAGATGGGAATGAAGTAGATAAAAGATGGCAATTGACGTTGCATTTAAACTTTTGGAGATTGCAGCTATTGGGATGTTGAGGAAAAGATTAGAGATGGCTGGAAATAAAGTAGATAAAAGATTGCAATTGACATTAAACTTTCAGAGATTTTAGCTATCAAGGAAGTACGTGAATAGAAGTGAGTCCCATAAACAAAAAGTGCGAGAAAAGGAACTATTAGAGTAGAAGAGATGGT
The DNA here is from genome assembly GCA_037127315.1 of Ascarosepion bandense. Classification (NCBI taxonomy): domain Eukaryota; kingdom Metazoa; phylum Mollusca; class Cephalopoda; order Sepiida; family Sepiidae; genus Ascarosepion; species Ascarosepion bandense. The sequence goes on along the minus strand of JBBBDQ010000318.1, from coordinate 3,411,044 downwards.
TACATTAAACTAGTTAAACGGTAAAGGGGTCAATCTGGTAGAATCATCGGCGAGGAAAGATGAATCGGAGAGCTGAGTTCGAATTCCGCTTGAATTCGTTGAATTCACTTACCCGCAAGTACCCTTGGGAAAGGTCTCTTCCCTTCAACTATGGGTTAAATAGTAGGAGAGATTAGATTCTATAGCCTTGGTTGGTAAGCAGTCTAACGCTGGTGGAAAATCCAATACACAGTCAGTCATTTCTCTTTCGATACATGATCGCCCAAAAGGGTATCAAGTATGATACCTAACTGACTGACTGATCTATCTATTTAACTATCTCATGTATTAGGACAATTTATTATGTTAGAAAATATTTGAATCTAAGATCACGCTCAACTAGTAGGCGCCATCCATGCATTAATATTTTATTAACCACAATCCGGCTAATCAATTCTCAATGTTGAAATAAGTCTGCTGACTTACTAAGCTTTAACTGAACGATCCACTTGTCAATGGGGAAAAGCTCGGAGTCTAACAAATGTCCTTTGTTAAGCCTGAATAATTATCAGGTTTACATAAGAAAGTCATTGTTCAAGGGCAATAGCACAAATTTCGTCAGTGTCCTCCCTGGGGAGAATTGATCCTGCAGTGAATTCGTAACAGTAGCTAAAAGAATGCGTAATTGGATTAAAAAAAAAGTCGATTATCAAAGAATATGAAAGGGAAATAGTCTCATAAAAATAATCTTGATAGGAACAGACACGCAGATAACAGCATAAAAATTGATATTTTTGAATCTCTATCCAGGAAATCATTACAGAAATATCACGTCAGTATGATTTGCTTGCTGTCATATTACGTTGAATGCACCGGTTCTCGCTCGATCACCGAAGTTAAGCAACGTTGAGCCTGGTCAGTACTTAGATGGATGATCGCTTGGGAATACCCGGTGCTGTAAGCGTTTATTGACGGATGTGCGTTGTGGTACAGTGGATGTCGGCTCAGAAAGAAAAATCGGTGAACCGAGTTCGAATTCCAGTTGAACACCCTGCGTTCACTTACGCACTGGTACCCTTGGGAAAGGTATTAATCCGTCCCTTCCCTCCGGTTATGGGTTAAATAACAGGGCAGGACTTGGGACCCTGCCCTTAAACAAATCCCAATGAAATTTTCTCCATCGGGGAGACAGCCGGCAGAAACTCGACCAGGGTGGATGCGTGTTGGACGTCAGCAACGGTAGTCTATGAAATCAAAAATCAATTTCAAATGCATGTAGTAAATTAAAACAAAAAAGAAAAATAGCTTGTCTTTCAAGGAAAATAGTTAAAAGCAAAGAATCAGACACGTTCTACTTATTTATATTTCGGAACAAAGGAAATGGCCGGTAAATTTCAATGCCTCTAAAACAAAGCTGTTTTCAACTAACCACCATAGACAATCGCATCTACCTCCCATTAGCATGGGACAGGCTAGCCTCCCAGAGAGTAAAATACTACGCCTCCTTGGCCTTACACTTTCGGCGGACCTCAAATGGTAATGACTATATTGAATCCATTGCCAAATCTGCTGCTATGAAAGTGGGCTCCCTGTGCAGGGCCCGGAAGTTTTTCCCACCTGAATCTATTCTGCACATATACAAATCTATCATCCGCCCGTGTATTGAATATTGCTGCCATATCTGGTCGGGTGCCCCTGCTGCTCTCCTTGGGCTTCTTGACAAAATACAAAGGAGGATCTGTAACGTGGTTGATACTGACTTGGCAGACCGGCTGCAGCCGCTCTCTCACCGGCGTGATGTGGCTTCCCTGTGCCTCTTCTACAGGTACTTTCATGGCTTCTGCTCCGATGAGCTTAGATCACTGGTGCCGCCTAAGCACGAATTTACACGAGATACTAGATTAGCAACTAGGTCCCACCCTTTTACAGTTAAACAAATAAGATGTAACCGTAAATTATATTCCAACAGCTTCTTTTCTCGCGCTTCCCGCCTATGGAACTCCCTTCCACAAGTCTGCTTTCCCGACAGTTACAATCTCCAGGTGTTTAAATGTAGGGTCAATAGACACCTCCTATCACACTAACTCCCAACTATTCTCAGAACACTCTCATCTACCCAACTCTCATTCTCGGTAGCCTTACCCGCCTATCACCCACCCTCTGACATTTCCTATATCTAATCATCCTTTCTCCACTCTACGTAGCCCCCTGCGCAGTAGTGGCAGTGACATGCCTTGCTCGGGGTGAACCGCTTATAAAAAAAAAAAAAAGAAATTTGCAAACAAATATAAATTAAAATAAGGAATTCTATTGTTGTGGAAAATTGATCTTCTCCGACATTTCATGAGTGAAACTAAGTTTTTCTGGTTTTATTATGGATATTATCTATTGAACATCGTGTAATGATTCACATGCTTGTCTCACTGAATCAATTTGTTTTCTTTTTTTGTCTTGTTTATAATGAGTAATTCAAAGACTCGGAAATAGTCTAAAAACCGTCTCTAAAGTCTGGACATATAGAGAATCTCATTAACTATATGTTTGTTACCTCTACAGATCAAACATGGTGTTGTTAGAAAAGATCAAATTTGCTTCTTTTTCTAAAAGAAAAGTGGTACTCAATGGAAATGGCAGATGTAAAACACTTGAGTGAATGTTTAAAGAGAAAGTGGGATAAAATCGACAGCAATATGTTTATTGGATTGGGTTCGCGCGAATCTTGCAAAATGCATCAACCTTCGCATCACAAATGATGGTAATCATATTGAAGATGTTATTTGCTAATATTCCAATTCAATAAAAAATTGAAAATTTCCTTTTTGAAATTATTCATTTTTGCCTGTGTTCAGACACCCTTTAGAATGTCAAGCCGTCCATTTTCTTCGACAGTCTGTGTTTTCATCCGAAACGCGGTGTTAAAGCATTTTTTTTTAATCATTTCACCACAAGCAAGGCGTTTTACTGCCACTGTTGCGCAGGGGGGTTACATAAGGGAAAATGAAGAGAAAGAGGGGTTAGTTATAGGAAATATCAGGAGGGTAATTGATGAATAAGAATGGTGTAATGGGGGTGGAGTGGGTGGAGTAAAGAGCTTGATAGAATGGAAGCGAGTTCGTAAGATAGGAGATGTCTAATGACTTTACATTTAAATTCCTTTCGGAGCCTATAGGTAACGGGGTCACACACACACACACACACACACACACACAAAAAAGTTCCGTTTATAAATATGTTTAGATACACGTACAAACACACATATATATATATATATATATATATATATATATGTGTGTGTGTGTGTGTGTGTGTATGTGTACATAAACGCATGCGCATATACATGCATACACGCACGCACACATACATACATACATACATACATACATAAATTTGGTGTAGGAATTATTCGTCTCCAATAAGTATTTGTATAATTTTTACGGGTATAGGTATATTTTCATGTACTTGCCGACTTTGCCATGAATAGTTTATTCAGTGGTTAATTTTATTTAATTCACGAAATGTTTAGGTTTCAATCTAATATATTAAAAATTGGTGCCGTTCAAAATTATTCGCCCCATTATGGAAATTATAAAATAATGTTACTTTAAAGCAACTGTAATATTTTTCTTTGTTAATTTCATATTTAATACCAGCTAAGAACACTCGCAGACACTTATAGTACAACTGTGTAAATTTTCAAGAACATCGGTTCAGCCGTTTCGGAGTCTATAGGTAACGGACACACATACACACACAGAAAAGTTCCATTTATAAATAAGTTTAGATATTTTTTGTTCTTTTTTGTTTTTGCAGCTTTGTTATCATTTTCATTTAGCTTGACTTTGTTTAAAGTATGTTGTATTATCTGCGTTCTATATAGTTGCATATATTTGCATTTTTCACGTTTTCATTTTAGCATTTTGAGATTAATTTTAATCGCTCATTTAGTAAAGTGTTTTGCTCAGGGAAAGTTATTATAGGTATATTCTCCCCCAGGCAAAGATTACAATTTTGAATTCAGTTAGAACATGATATATATATCTATTTCTTTTTTTGATAAGAAAAATTATATGATCATTTGGGTTTAAATATTCATTTTCAAGCATTTCCACTTGGGTATTTTAATTCATTATTCATATGAAAAAACCCTTTTATATGTGTCTATATTTCAGAGATGTGATATTTTATCTATTTACACTATTTACATTGTTCAGACTATTGTCTTCATCTTTATTGTCATATTCATGATGTTTCGGTCGTTTGAAGCCGCGGCCTTTCACTTTTCATGTGCCACTTCTCTTCTGAATAGCTTAGTTTTCATTTATTTTCCTGTAGTAACTTAACTCTCAAATCGCCCAGTGATTAAAAACGTTGATTAAAGTAATCTTCTGACTTGAAAAAAGGATTTCAATACCTGGCCACACCAGAAGTGAACAAAAAACCTGGAGATTTCATTTACTAAACTGAAAAAGTTAGATATCCGGAAGAAGCATGGTGCATGGAACGAGAACAATTTACGTCGGTGAATGATATAAAGCGTTCGGTTCAAAATTCCAACATATATCAACTGAAGAAGGGCGAAACTTCGTGGATATTAAAATAAAGGACAACAGTTTGAACGATGTGAATAGTATAAATGATTTTTTATGTAAAAAAAACAATTTGTGAGGAGTTAATATTTGCGCTGAATGCAAATATGAGTGACTTAATACATACTTTCATCTCTTTCTCTGTTTACATATATTTTCTTACATTTAGAAACCATTTTATTTTTCATAATCTGTTCTTTCTCAAAAAAAATCTTTAGTGTTTCCCTACATCGATAAATATCTCCTTTCATAGGCATTTTTTTTTATAAGAAAAATTGTTTTTTTTTCCTACACGTTTCATATATTTAGCTTTCCTCTCTGGGTTTTACAGACTTTTGTTTCACGTATTCACCGAATTTCGCGTTCACACTTGTTTTTCCAATTAATTTTCTTTTACTAAGGAAACATTTGTTTGAGATTTATATGTATGGCTCTTGTTTCATAAACGTTTTCCAGTTTGATTTTTTAAGATTTTAAATTATTTTTATTTTCCTGAGTGACTGCATTGCTTCCATGTGTCTTTTTATGCATTCATGGAATCTTTGGTGCTTTTAAACACTTTTGCTAGACAATCTTACGAGGATTTTATACAATTTCTCATATTTAGTAGCAACTCTCTTTTTTTGCAATACTTATTCGAAACATCGCAAAAGTAAACGGTTGATTTTTACTTTGTTTTCCTGCATTTAGTTATCGTTCGATTTTTTTGTTTATGTTTCTTCTTTCGAGGAATACTTTCAATGTTTCTGTTCATTTTTCACTGAGAAATAAATTGTGCTTTATGTTCCTCGTTTCATAATCTGAATTTCAGTTTAATTTATTTCCTAATATAGAGGCCAATCAAAATTGTCTGCTTGACTATGTAAAGAGTTTTTTTTTATTAAAAAAGCATTTACAATAAACCTATTCTGTACAGGTAATGAAATGAAACCTGACAAAGCCACATAGTGGATAAAGTTGTCTTAGATCAAAGTTAGGAACAAAAGAATTTGAAAACTGAATTAAAAACAGTGGATGAAATGAGAAAAAATGACACATGAGATTAATGTCCAAATGCATCCCAACTGTCGACCGTGGCTTGGCTTTTAAAGATCAAGACAGGAAAAAGAGTTTTTGAGAAATACTTTTAATCTTTAGACGAGAGCAATAGTGAAATTAAAAAAAATCAATCACACCATCCCTTGTGACCACCAATTATAAAACTTTGTGTAAAGCTGTATAATAATAATAATAATAATAATAATAATAATAATAATAATAATAATAATAATAAATTGAAGCAAACAGGCCAGACATTATTGTTAAAAACCAGAAGGAGAAAACTTGTCTATTAATTGATATGGCTTGTCCAGCGGATTGTAACATAGCAATCAAGGAATTTGAAAAACTGTCAAAATATAAAGACCTGGAAATTGAAATAGGAAAAATGTGGAAATTGAAAACAAGAGTTGTGCCAGTGATAGTAGGTGCACTTGGAATATTAAAAAATGGAACAAAACAACACATTGAAAGAATCCCTGGAAACCCTAGCTTAAGAGATATACAAAAAATTGTCTTATTAAGTACAGCCCACACACTAAGGAAAACTTTATCTATGTAATGCTGGGGATGATAGGGAAGATAGAAAAACATGAAATGGAGCCATAACAACACGCCACTACCTGCCTTAGTTCTCCCCACAGACTTGGTTGGTAGTGAGACCAAAGCAGAAATCGAAATATGATGAAAAATGACATAATAATAATAACAGAATGCCATTAGCAGCCTTTCAATCCCAGTTGTCCAATATAGTTTCAACATCTTAAACTGGACTCTAAACGACATCAGGCGAATGGACTCTAAAATAAGAAAGCTTCTTTATAAGCATAAAATGCATCATCTAAAGGCTGATGTAGACCGTCTATACATACCCCATAAAGAAGGTGGAAGAGGTCTTATTCAGCTAGAATTGTCAAACAAGACAACAACTATTGGCTTCTTAACATACATAGAAACAAATTGAAAGAATCCCAAGAAACCCCAGCTTAAGAGATATAGAAAAATTGTCTTGTTAAGTATAGCCCACACACTAAGGAGAACTTTGTCTGTGTAACGTTAGGGGTGATAGGGGAGATAGAAAAAACATGAAATGGAGCCATAACAACATACCACAACCTGCCTTAGGTCTTCCCGCACAGTTGGTAGATAGTGAAATTATAAAAGAAATATGATGAAAAACGACAACATTGTAATAATAATAATAATAATAATAATAATAATAATAATAATAATATTAATAGTAATAATAATAAACATATAAATATTAATAATTAATTAAATAAACATATCATAATAATAATATTAATAATAATAATAATAAATCTAAACTTACTTATAAATGAAACTTTGTGTGTGTGTGTGTGTGTGTGTGTGTGTGTGTGTGTGTGTGTGTGTGTCCGTTAACTATAAACTCCGAAACGGCTGAACCGATTTTCTTGAAAATTTACACAGTTGTACTATAAGCATCTGCGAGTGTTCTTGGCTAGGTTTTGTGTCGAGGTACCCCCGATAAATATCGAAAATCGATAATCGAAAAAATCGGGTTATAGAAGGAGTAGTCTGATTTTAAACAACTTTCATACACTCATAGACAAAGACATAAGAAACTATATTCAGAAGTTTCAAGGTTGCAGTTCTTACAATAGTGCAGAAAATCGATAATATATATATATATATATATATATATATATATATATATATATAAAAGGCAAGATGTTTGTGTGTGTGTCTGTTTATCTGTCTGTATGTCCTTTATATAAATCCACAATTTTTATCCGATTCTCACCAAACTTCAAAATTTGACTTACATCCATTCATTTTTTTTCAATCTACGATTTCGCTTTAACTGGAAACAACTATTGCTTTTTAGTGTCTGAGCTCCAGGACCAAGGATTAGTTTTAAAGCTTTCATTAAACCCGAGCAACGCCGGACTATACTGCTAGTATATAATAATAATAATAATAATAATAATAATAATAATAATAATAATAATAAATATATAATCATGATAATAATAAATATTCAATATCTAGACTGCTGTCTTTTTACCCTTATTTTTCCCCCCACACGTAATCAGTCAGCCTCCTTGTTTCTTTCCTTCTTTCCCTACTTCTTTCCTTACTTCTTTCCTTTCCTTTCCACATTGGTCGGCCATTGGCCATCCTATTAACGCTCTTGACCAAACTGTTACCAAAAGTATAAGAATTTTAAACTTGCTAGTAGTAGTACGTGTGTTTTGGACATCAAACTGTTTTTTATTTTTATCTTTTATTTTGCCCGTTTTTGTATAATTTCTAACTTTCATGTCTAATTTGAAGGATTTTTTCCTAGCAGAAATCTCTTTGACTAGACTTAACTAAGTTAAAACTTAGCAAGTCACTAACATATTTTTTTTCCAATTGGAGTAGATAGACTAAACTATCGCCCGGTTCACACTCCACCCACGACTATTGAACAGGTGAAGAGGCTCACCTATTTTTCCTTGTTTAGGATGTGGTTTCCGGCTTTCTCTTTTCCAATCTTTTCACTCTTTTCTTTTTTTTTTTCTCAATTGGAGTAGATAGACTAAACTATCGCCCGGTTCACACTCCACCCACGTCTATTGAACAGGTGAAGAGGCCTTGTTCCTTGTTTAGGATGTGGTTTTCGGCTTTCTCTTTTCCAATCATTTCATTCCTACGTAGCCCCCTGCGCTTCAGTGGCGTTACCGCCTTGTTCGGGGTGATATGATCAAAAAAAAAAAAGACAATGTGCAAACATTTTGGAAAATCTGTAAGCAAACACTTGTATGAACATCACCCAGCACCGCCATTCTATGTGGTTACACCATCTACACAGATAGAAAAATTGAAGTAAATAGGCCGGACATTATTGTAAAAAAACAGAAAGAAAAAACTTACTTATTAATTGATATGGCTTCACTAACCAAGGAATTCAAAAAACTGTCAAAATATAAAGACCAGGAAAATGAAATAGAAAAGAAATCTGGAAATTGAAAACAAGAATCGTACCAGTGATAGTGGGTGCACTTGGAATGATTAAAAATGGAACAAAACAACACACTTTGTAAGAATCTCTGGACACCCCAACTTAAGAAAAATAGAAAATATTGTCTTGTTAAGTACAGCCCACACACTAAGGAGAACTTTGTCTATGTAACGCTAGCGATGTTAGGAAGACAGAAAAAATATATGAAAATGGAGCCATAACAACACACCACTACCTGCCTTAGGTTTTTCCGAAGACTTGGTAGGTAGTGCGACCAGAGCAGAAATCAAAATATGATGAAAAATGACACAATAATAATAATAATAATGATGTTCTCGATAGACGCATTGAAGAGATTTCTGGTAGGCTAAGCTTTAAAGAAACACAAAATTTCTAATCACAAGTACAGCACACACCTTACGGAGAGATTTATCTATGTAAAATATGTGTAATCTAAGGTCTTTTTGTCTTCAATAAGTTTTTTTCTTCTTCATGTACGGTGTCCCTTCATGACGTAGGCGATCATGGACTTCCACGTGGCCCTGTCTCTTGTCGCTCTGGATATTTTCCCTCTTGCTATCGCTCTCAAACCCTGCTCCGCCATCCATTTGCTCAGTCCTATCAAGTATATCTCGTGTTACTTTCTTCTGTCTCTTTTTTCTTCTATCCGTCCTGTGAGTATTACATTCTCCAAGCCCTATTTCCTCATTACGTGTCCCAGAAACCTCATCTGTCTTTTCCTGATGTTAAGTATGTGTTTTCATCTCGTTTTCATCCTGTCCAACATCTCATCATTGCTCACATGTTCAGTTAATGTTATTCACATTATCCTTCTGCAGTACCTCATTTCTGCTGCATCAAGCCTCTAATTTATCCTTGTCCAACATTCACTGCCATACAGAAGGACAAATATCTTATAGCAGTCCAGTACATTTCTCTTTGTTTCCTGTCCCTCGGTACACTGGTTGGCTTTTGAATTTTTTTTATAATCATATCGCCCCAAGCAAGACATTTTACTACCACTGTTTTGCAGGAGGTTACATAGGAAGACGTGTCAGGAAGTGGGTAATAGAAGGATGGGAATACTGATAAGAGTGGAGTGGACGGAGAAAGGAGCATGAGAGAGAGGATGCAGGTTAGTGAGATATGAGATCACTATTGAATTTACATTTAAATTCTTGGAGATTATAGCCGTCGGGAAAAAAAGCAAACGGAAGGGAATTTCACAGGTGAGAAGTGCGAGAAAAGAAGCTGTTGGAGTAGAAATTGCATTTACAATTTATTGGTTTCGCCATAAAAGGTGGGACCTAGTTGTTAATCTTGTTGCTCGACTAAATTCATATATAGGGTGCACCAGTGAGCTAAATTCATCGGAGCAGAAGCCGTGAAAGTATTTGTAGAAGAGACACAGGGAAGCCAAATTGCACCGGTGAGAAAGTGCCTGTATCTGAGCTGCCAAGTCGGGATCTATCACATGCGTCATTGACAATACCAATGCATCTTCGGATCTCAATGTCATACTTTCCATCCACTGTCAGAACACTTCCCAGGTATTTAAATTTCATTACTTGTTTCTATTTTAATTTCTTTGCCTTGTGGCATTTCAGGGTCTCCTTTTTGCTGATGACCACAACTTCTGTTTTCTAGAAGTTTATACTTAGTCTTTTCGTCGGACCTGAAGGAGACTGCACCAACTTTACTTTTGTTGTTTTTCATTGGTTTTCTACTTTTTTCAGTGCAGTCTTATCGATTATTACATAAAGTTTCTGATTATCAAAATAAAGAAAATTGGAAAAAAATCAATATTTAAGCAATTTTAGGGGAGGGCTCAGTTTTTCATACAACGTTATAGTAAATCGATCCTCCATTTTGGAACCACACGCTTTGTTTTTTGTTTTTTTTCGTTTCTTTATGGATGTGTTGCTGCTCTAGTTTTTGTCTTTTTCCAGTTTTCTTCAGTTCTTACGATGGCATCTTCCTCGGAAACTGCAAGAATGACTTTATTCAAAATTTCGCAAAGGATTCAGCTGTTGAATATGCGCAAGCAAAAAGGTAAATTGCACAGGATTGATTTTACTATAAGGTTGTATGAAAAACTGACCCCCACCTAAAATTGTTTAAATATTGAAATTGTTACAATTTTTTTTTTTTTCACAATCTGAAAGTTTAGTGTTTAAGCGATAAGATTGCACTGAAAAAATTCCAAAAAACTTGATAATCAATAAATTTACAGGTGGGGGTAATGTCATACCGGCGACTGGTTTCAAAATAGTGGATCGATTTACTATAACGTTGTATGAAAACTGATCCCCTAAATTGAACAGCTTAAGTCCTCCGGTATATTGCCACTGTCGTAGATTTCGTTTATTATCTCTGAACACACAGGAAAATTTCACTAGAAACAAAGAAAAGAGTGCTGGATTTCTATGTGACGTCAGTTCTTCAATACGGCAGTGAATGCTGGACAATATCATCGAAAATGAGGACAAGACTGGAAGCAGCGGAAATGTGGTTCTACAGAAGGATGCTGCGGATATCGTGGACTGTGCATGCAAGCAACGATGAGGTGTTGGAAAGAATGGCAACAAAAAGGAAATTAATACTGAGCATCAGGAAGAGACAACTGAAGTTCTTGAGACATGAGATAGGGAAGAAGAGCTTGGAGAACCTGATACTGACTGGCCAGATAGAAGGAAAGAGAGACAGATGAAGGTAGCGGATAACATATTTGAAGGGCCTGATCAGGTGGATGACGGAACGGGGGTTGCCAGGAGTAACAGGAGCAAACATACTAAAAGCCACAAGGGACATGGAGACGTGGAGACCCATGATCGCCTACGTCTTGATGGAACAGGGCACATAGAAGAAGAAGAAGAAGAAGAAGAAGAAGAAGAAGAAGAAGAAGAAGAAGAAGAAGATCCTGTCTACACCAAATTCGTCTAAGGGCGTCAACAATAATGCTTCTTTCTTTCTGTCCAACTACGCCATTGCCGATTCTACTGATGAGCAGGTCTTTTGTCCTGTTACTTCCTTAAGTTTTTAATGCATATCTCCTGTTATCAGGTTCTCTACTTTGGTACATTTGTCGTTCAGCCATCTTTTTGTAGCCGGTCTGCATTTTCTCCTCCTTTCCTATATTCCGCATCGTTTTCTGTCTCTTTTGCATCATGTCAAGAATCTCTTCAGTGATGTCACGAGAGCTTCTTTTAGCATCCCATTGTGTGTTTTGGTATCCAATCTGTCTTTTTTATTTCGTTTTTAAGCTGTCTGAGTTCATTTCCTGCAGGTTCGGGTCATTCACAAATCTGTTGCACTGGAGTCTCAGGGCTGCATTAGATTTCTTTAATTTCTGTAGTTTTATTCTTAGTTTGCGTATAACTGGCAAGTTGTTGCTTCCTCAGTCTGCACTTGGGTAGGCTTTGCAGTGAGGGACAACGTTCCTGAATCTCTTGTTGATATCAACATAATTAATTTGGTTCTTAATTTTTCCTCTTGGACTTCTCCATGTCCATAGTCGCCTTGGGTGCTCTTGGAAGCAGGTGTTGGTTATGATCTGGTCATCCGCTGCGCACCACTGGACACTTTTGTTACCGCGGCCGTTGCGTCGTCCTAGTCCGTAATTGCCGACCGTTTTATCTTCTCTTCCTTGGCTAACGTTGACATTCAGATCTCCCATGATAATTCTGATGTCTTGTGATTTGCATTACGCCTTGGCGTTGTCCAGCATGGAGTAAAAGGATTCCTCTTCTTTTTCTATACCTTGTGTTTTCAGTGAATCTAATACTGTAACCTATATATAAGAGGTCTCCCTTTCAGTTTATCCTTCAGATTTTTTTCAGATAGCTGGCAATATCCCATAACGTATTTCTTTGTGTCTTTATCTAGTATTACGCAGTTGCTTTTTCATTATTTTCACCTGCTGCGTATATAATTCTGTGGTCGTCACTGATGAACTCTCCTTTGTGTGGCCACATCTCTGTGGAAAATGTCACGGTGCCATTTTTGATCTAAGGTCTCTCGTTTGGACCCGGGAAGAAATAAGCATACACAAGAAATCAAAGGAAATAAAAAAAAATAATAATGATAATAATAACACATTAAAAATAATATTTTGATACAAAATCAATATAATAAAATAAAAATAACTAGACATAATTATCATTATGATCATGAAATCGTTAATAGTAATAATGACTTTTGCTTTAATCCGCCAATATGGCAAATCCGAATGTAATAAATATTTCGCTTTTGATGTCAATTTTTCTATATTATTTTGAAAAACCAAATATTATTGCTCTGCTTAGACAGGAAATCAAACTACCTCAGACGCGCATCTATCATTTGAAAACGACATTTATGACATCCATTGCCGTAGAAGAAGGGCGGGAGACGAACGAATATCTGGCCCCATTTTAACAAATTAAATCGCGTATAATATAGTTGAATAGACACTGTAAATCAAATGGGATGTTGAATCGGAACATGTAATAAAGCGTCTCGTGAAACATTAAATGTTTAAAATGGGTTGGAAGTTGACAATTCATCTTATTTGTTCTGCTCTCTTTCCTGAAATGCGATTTTGATTTGGTCTCGTGGTTACCGGCCTTTCAGATCCAGGCAGGAGTCAAAGCCTTGAACTAGCAGACATTTTCCAGGTTTCGGTGCCTTTGCAAAAGACAAAAAAATATTTTACATGCAGGCTTTGCCGAAATGACCCGAAGGTAAACAGCGTGAAATAATATTTGAAACAATGAAGGAAAATCTAACACGCATACTCGAACGATTCAAGGGAGCCAAAGAGAAAAAACAAAAACAAAAAAAACAAAAAAAACAAAAAAAACAAAAAAAAACAAAAAAAACAAAGACAAACGAAGGGTATAAAGAAATATGTAAAGAAATATAAAAAAGGAATCGATTTCATTTCATTTTGAGTCAGAAATATAGAAAAAGCAGGGACTAAAAATGATATTTCTTAATAAAAATTACGAAGTGAAATAACAAAAATATTTCTAAGAAAGTGCTTTTCAAAATTTCTATTAAGATAAGAAAATAATTTTCTCTTTATCTACTGGAATACAAAAAATATTTTAAAAAGGTCGGCTTTTGACAATGTAAATCTAAATATAAACTGATCAGTAAATGTATGTATCCTCAATAAATCGCTGAAAAACAGCATTGTATGAAGGAAAAAGGACCCAAACTAAATACAAAGTTTTATCGGCAAAATACTTATGTTATTTTTAAGAGGATAGATCAAAGTATTTTTAGCTACTTTAAAAAAAAAATTAATTCTTTCTAACACGTTTGAAATTTTGTTAGAAAAACGTTATTTTTGTAAAGGTTTATAACGGCAAACGTAATATTAAGCCAGGCACTTTTTCATAGTCAAAAACACATTAATTTTAAAATTCTTGCAAAAATCAAATAATAGTCGGATTTTGATGAAAATTTCAGGAATTATTCATAACTGACGGGAATCATTTTTAAAATAATCATTTTTAGAACAACTTGGTAAAAATATCTACATTTTTACATATCTTACCTACTCCCGACCACTTAATTTTCGGATGTGTCTAAAAATTCGCAATCGTTTCCCCTTGAACTTTATATTAACTAAATTCAGGAGTCATTAGAAAATGCTAATCCACTGTCGTTTTTTCTTCAGAATTAGCCCATTTTTAAAAAATCTGCTCTGAATCACGAAAACAAAAATGCAATAAAACTATGCAATTTTTTATTTAGATAAACTTTTAATTGCTTTTATAAATAATATAAATTAAGGAAATCATAGTCTGAAAAAAAAAGAAAAAATTCATTGCATAATGAATTTTTAGAAAAATTGTTTTCATTTTTATTATTTTAGTAAAGTAATTTATAAAGTTTCAAAAGTTTAAAAAAAATTCTCCAACATCATTAACGCTAGGGTATTAAATGAATGCATGAAGACTACATTTGCAAATCGAAAATTGAAAACTTAATAGAAATAATTTAGCTAATTATTTTAACATAATTAAAACATTTTAATTGTGTGCGTATGATGACTCGGATCTTCTTTTTACGGATGGCCGTACATTATATATATCATTAAAATGTCATGTGTTAAAAGGCTACGCTCCATACAAAAAGCAAAACAAAACAAAACAAAACAAAAAACAAAAAAAAAACAAACTATATAAACATTTTCGGCAGGGTACAATTCTTTCATCTCGCTTCCGTGTTTCCTATGCCCTACGTTTCAACGGGCTTTGCAAATCGTCCATCCAAAATTAAAGCAAGTTTTATATTTTAATTCCTAATTTCTTAATTTTGTTAAAAAAATAATTGTAAAGTTCACAATTTGTGAAGCTACCTACAAAAATATGAAAAAATGATATTAAAATAAATAATAAATGCCATGAGATTTCATAAACTTTTCAGTTACATCTGCCTTTATATAATTTCATTCTGTGGTTAAATTGTAAAATTTCTTAAAAGAAATTTTATATTAATTTTTATTTTTTATAAAACATCTTCAAACGTAAGGTTATAAAGCTAACCTAACTAAAATTCTATAAAATATTGGATAATTGATGATAATATTGTTTTAAATTTTTAATTTTAACGTATAGTCAAAAATGAAAAACGAAGCGTACGATTAAGATTATTCGTCTTCCATACTTAGCATTTTTTGACGGCTTCCGTCTGTCATGTCAATTTTCACCTCTGATAAGATGATAATAGCTCCGATACAAGGGATACCGTAATTAAGAAACGCTTTTATAGTACATTTGAGGCAATAAGCAGTAATTCTTGTTTCCAATCAGATTAAGGTAAATTGAAAATAGGTAATCTTCTCTCTCTATTATTTCAACTTTATCCCATAGGAGGCGGTGATCCCCTTTCTTTCTTCATAGTACCTGAAAAAGACCGGGGCGTACAACGGCCGAAACGTGGTACAAATGACAACCAAAATGAGCATAATAATTCGAATAATGTAAGTAGTGTAAAAACTACCTCATCTCATAAATATAAACAAATACTGAAGAGCCGTGAGCACCTCGTCAGGCAATGAAAAATTTTTTTACTGTTAGGAATTATAATGCATAGAAGTTTAGAAAACAACACAATTTTTTACCAAATCCAGGCAATTAAGTGAGGGAATATTTCATTTGAGGTTTTCTCCGCTAACCAATAGAAAATCAGTAGTAAGTTAGGACATAAATTCCTAATTGAAAAACACTTCCCTAAAAATAAGCCTCTTAGCAAATTTTTTAACAAAAACACACTGAAATTAAGCTATGGCTGTAATAATTACATTGAGAAGATCAAAAAATATAATCATGGAATTTTAAACAGATATAATAACCTAAACAATCAACAACATCCTAACAAACTAACAACTAAAATAACAATAATTGCAATTACCGAGAAACTATTGAGCGTTCATTAGCAAATAAATGCCTAACAGTCTCTATAGACTATAAATGTTCTATTTCAACCATAGAAAATCCCATAGTAATAAAATAGAACCCAATCTGTCCTGTCTTTTAACCCATAACTGGAGGGAAGAGACAGATTATAATGAAAATATTACAATATATGTATATATATGTATCTATATATATAATTTAGAAAAAGTTTTAGGTATACTACAATTTCATATTTCACCGCCAATGATGATTACCTTGCGGCTCGTCAGACCCCAGTTGACACAACAGTTAATCTTAAATATACCCCCACCCAAAAAAACCTTATACACCGACGATCCCATGTCAATATTTAGAATAGACATCTATGACGGTAATTTACAAAAATAATATATATATATATATATATATATATATATATGTATAACTTTAATCCAAAAGGAAAAGCAGGAAGGTAATCCCAAAGACCCGATCCTAATTAGTATTAATTACATTAATATCTTTATCTTAACTCAGTTTAAATGTAAGGTTTTCCAAAAATTTAAAAATAGAGATCGATTTCTGTCTACTTTCTTATTAATCCCACCCCTTTAATTTTTCTGTGATGTATATTTTTTTGAACTTCCGCCGGTAAAATATCTCGGTTTATTTTTTAAAAAAATGAAGTTGCCGATGATGCGTGAAATTTCTCTTAGTGATTTAATATAGAAATGGCCATATAACTGATTTGAACATCGAAATTTATTATATATATATATATATATATATATATATATATATACTAATCATATCACCTCGAGCAAGGCGGTGGTAACGCCATAGATGTGCAGGGAGCTACGTAATAGTGAACAGATTGGAAAAGAGAAAGCCGGAAACCACATCCTAAACAGGGAACAAGGGATAGATGTGGGTGGAGTGTGAACCATGTGATAGATAGATCTATCTACTCCAATTGAAAAAAAAAAAACAAAGTGAGAAGTTTGGAAAAGAGAAAACCTGAAACCACATCCTAAACAGGGAACAAGGGATGAGTCTCTTCACCTGTTCAATAGACGTGGGTGGCGCGTGAACCGGGCGATAGATAGATCTATCTACTCCAATTAAATAGATCTATCTACTCCAATATATATATATATATATATATATATATATATATATATATATATTGGGCATAGTTTCGTAGAACATTAATATTTTTATTAATGTTTCTCTACCTTCATTACTGTCTTCAGATAGTAATAACGATTTAATCTGCACTTTGCAAGACCCTCCTATACATACGTCGGCCGATGGCAAACGCGAAAGAAAAAGAAACCCTTATTTAAATAGCTCTGTAATTTTCTAATTTAAATTGCTTTGGACACATTTTATTCGTGTCATCGTCCTATTGACTATTAACAAAACTATCGACTTGGTGTTGAGGAAAGATTTTACTGATTTAAATGCTTACATTTCCCCCACTCGTCGCTCAACGTAAAACACTGGACAATGTCTGTTAGTTTTTATTTATTTATTTATTTTTCTTTTTAATCATTTCACCCCAAACAAGGCATTCCACTGCCACTATTGCGCAGGGGGTTACATAGGGGAAGGTGAAGAGAAAGAGTGGTTAGATATAAGAAATGTCAGAAGGAGTGTGATAGACGGGTAAGAATACCGAGGCTGAGGGTTGGGCAGATGGAAAGAGTGTTTGAGATGCGAGTTAGTGTGTTAGGAGGTGACTACTGACCTTACATTTAAACTTCTGGATACTGTAGGTCTCGGGGAAGCAATCATGTGGAAGGGAATTTTAAAGACGGGAAGTGGGAGAAAAGAAGCAGTGGAGTAGAAATTGCGGTTATATCTTATCGGTTTCAATGCAAGAGGATGGGACCTAGCTGCTAATCTCGTGCAAATTCGTACCTAGGGGGCACCAGTGATCTAAGTTCATCGGACCAGAAGCCGTGAAAGTATTTATAGAAGAGGCACAGGGAAGCCACGTCACGCCGGTGAGAGAGTGACTACAGCCGGTCTGCCAAGTAAGTATCGATCACATTACAGACTCTCCGTTGTATTTTGAAAAGAACCCCGAGGAGAATAGCAGGAGAACGCGACCAGCTGTGGCAGCAGTATTCAATACACGGGCGGATGGTAGATTTATATATGTGCAGGATAAATTCAGACGGAAAAAACTTATAATCATTTCACCCCAAGCAAGCCAGTACTTCCACTGGTGTGCAGGGTGTCATATATATATATATATATATATATATATATACAAGTCTTTGAAGTGAAGACGTGGTAAAATCAGCATGTCTGTGTAATAATATTCTGGCTGAGTCGAGCTCATGGGCTTATATGACTACTGATGCAGTATTCTCTGTGTAACTTTCGTATCTCTTACGGGCCTCTTACGGTACTCTTACATGTCTCTCAGATCGGATCCTGATCTCTCTATGGCAGGAGTATATGTATACACAAGTCGAGTCAATTATTATAGAAAAAGGGGAAATCCCACAACACAAGGCAATAAAGCCACTGAGATATAAGGTGTTAATGGGTGTGAAACAGATAGAAACAGAAACATTTTAATATCCGCCTCCAAAATAGGATTTTACTTTTCGAATGATTCATTATTATTCTTAGCATACAACTTTAGCATTAACCAGTCAACTTAACAAGTCAGAATGTAGTTTTAAAATAGCCCAAAAGAAAATAAGCCAACTATTTTACATGGATGACTTATAGTCGTATGCTAAGAATGATAATGAGCTGGGAGGTCATCTGCAAACTGTAAAATGCTTCAGTGTAGACATTGGAATGAAATTTAATTTGAATAAATGTGTTAAAGCTACAGTTTTACAAGGATCGCTACAACAAACATCCTCAATTAGCTTTGACCCTGCTGTAACAATAAAAGATTTAGAGCCAGAAGAAAATTATAAATACCTAGGTGTAAATGAGAGTAAAAAAATCACCATAAAAATGAACGAAATAGTGCGTAAAGAATCTTATAGAAGGTCACGACTGATATTAAAACTGAATTGAATTCTCAAAACAGAATTATGGCAATTAATAGCTTTGCCTTCCCAGTGGTCCAATATAGTTTCAACATCTTGAACTGGACTGTAAACGACATCAGACGAATGGAAGGAGAAAGAGGTCTTATTCAGCTAGAATTGTCATACAAGACAACAACTATTGGCTTACTAACATACATAGAAACAACAAAAGACTGGATGATACAATTAGTAAGGCAACATGAAGAAAGAAAGAAAAAATATTCAATAATGAAAGAAGGCAGTAAATACAAACAAGATTTACATTTAGTAGATTCTGTAGAAAAGCAAAACGGAAGCCATGAACCAACTATTGCGGCAAAAATATGAAAAAGAAAGCCAAAAATAAAGCTCTTGAACAGATAAAACAACGCTGGCAAGGCAAACCACTGAATGGAGAACGTGCCAATAAATCCAATGGTGATAAAACTTAATACTCATCGATTGTTACTTGCATCTAGATTAAAGTCTGAAACTGAAGGCTTTATTCTTGTTGCCCAAGTCCAAAGTACTAGGATCTTTCAGGCAAATATGGTACATGATAATGTGAATCTAAAATATGCGTTCTGTAATAAACACAAAGAAACAATAGACCATCTAATCTCGGGATGTTCTGTGCTTGCCCCAAGTGAATATAGGGATCTTCAGGATAGAGTAGGGCAATATTTACAGTGGACAGTGTGCTAACACTATGGAGTGTATGTAAACAAACACTAGTTTGAACATAACCCAGCACCGGTTACAGAAATAGAAGATTTCACCATTTTATCGGATTACACCATCGATACAGACAGGAAAATTGAAGCAAATAGGTCAGACATTATTGTTAAAATCCAAAAAGAAAAATACTTGCTTATTAATTGATATGGCTTTGCCAACGCATTGTAACATAGCAACCAAGGAATTCGAAAAACTTTCAAAATATAAAGACCTGAAAATTGAAATAGAAAAAATGTGGAAATTGAAAACATGTATCGTACCAGTGATAGTGTGTGCACTTGGAATAATAAAAAATGGAACAAAAACACATTTACAGAATCTCTGGAAACCCCAGCTTAAGAGATATACAAAAAAATATTTTGTTAAGCACAGCCCTCGCACTGGGGAAGGCTTTGTCTATGTAACGCTAGGGATGTTAGGGAGATATGAAAAAACATGAAATGGAGTCGTAACAACACACTACTACCTGCGTTAGGTCTTCCCGCAGACTTGGTAGGTAGTGTGACCATAGCAGAAATCGAAATATAATGAAAAATGACATCATAATGATCTGTTCTATAATAAGAGCCGTGTGTGTTCGTCCGTCACAAGACCTTATTAGCGAGAAGACAGATAGGTCTTTCTTCTTTTTTTTAAAAATGTTTTATGGGTCAGCAGAGGAGGTTGACTGATATTCGCGACTGCCGTTAAAGTCCTTTGATGTCTGTACCCAGTATATTTTTTAGGAGAACAGAGAATGTTGTCATGATAAACTCAACTTTCTTCATTTCACGAAAACAACCATTAACCACTTTTATCTTTCCTTTGTTTTTTCTTTCCTACTTTTCTCAGCGGAGATGTTAAGTATTTTTATGTTCCTTTATTTTTTTCTTTCTAACAAAGTCTCCTTTTTTATGAACATTTCTCTTAATAATAAAAAATAACTCAGCAGACGGTGTTGTTTTATTGTAATTGGATTTTTATTTTAAAGACTTTTATTTCCCTTCATTATTTCCTACGTTAATATTATCACTGAAATCAAATATCGTATTTTATATAAATCGTGCTTAACAACTTTAAATAAATATTTCAAATAATAATCATAAAACATGGGACATAAAAGAACAGATTTTAAATTGGAAACTTTTCCATTTCACTGAAACAGACGTTAAACATATTTATCTTCTCTTTTTTCTTCCTTTTCGTTTTTCTTTAACCATTTATACCTTGAAATCAAGCAAATGAAGGAACACTTGAAGCTGCTGAAATGTGGTTCTACAGAAGGATGCTGCGGATATCGTGAACCGAGCATGTGAGCAATTATGAGGTTTGGAAAGGATGAAAACGAAATGGAAACTAATACTGAGCATCAGGAAGAGACAGCTAACATTCATGGGGTACTTAATGAAGAAGGAGGGATTAAAGGTCGCCTGAGCAGAATCGAGGTTGCGTAATAAGAAAAAGCGTGCTTAGAGCCACCATAGATAGGAAGACGTGGAAGATCATGGTCGCCTACGTCCTGAAAGGACAAAGCACACAGAAAAAGATGTGATATATCTTCTCATTCTTTTAATATTATCAATACGGAATAGTTTTATTTGTGAATTATTTGTATGGCGTAACGTCCTAAAACTTAAATGACGGTTATGCTGGATTAGAATAAGTTACCGATAATTACCGATAATGATGTTTCACCAATGAAAGAATGAAAGAAAAATTTAGGGTGATTCAGGAGAGTTCATTTTTGCTTCTTTGTTTTGTAAAATTTTGCAAAGTAATAATAACAAAAGAACCATTCTATTTTTATTTAGAATTATCCACTTAAAAATAGTATAAAATACATCATTTCTTTTAAACTCTGGGGTGGCCTAATAAGTATGGCTGGTGGTGTATTTGTCCCTATTTTAAATTAGATATTGCATTTATTTCTATTATTTATATTGTATGGATTGCTGTCCTCATCGTTGTTGCTATATTCACGACATTTCATCCTTTGTACGATCCAGTCTTCTTCAGTTGACTGAAATTTAGAACTGAGTAAATCATAATATACCAACCAAAGAATTTAAAACAGAATAAAAATGCAAATGCAGTGGAACACAAGAAGAAACGATAATACGAATAGTTTGCCCGCGCCAAGCAAGCTGATGGAAACAAACCACATATATATATATATATATATAGCGTGTACGCATCACTCATTCAGTAAAATGAGTTGGAGCACTCTAGTTATTGGGCGCGTAATATGATATGCGCTAAAAAGACTGCCTTCTTCCACCGAACGCCACGTGGCCCAGGGGTGGGGTCGCCGACTGACACCGGTTCGGTCGGGTTTCGAGCCTGGGTTATGTAGCAATCGGAGTCTAACCGTACTGATGAGCTGTGATACAGCAGAACGGATGACAATATATATATATATATATATATATTGTAATGGTTGTTACAATATAACGCTCTATGTTTGTATCGAGCACTCTTTATAAAAGTAAATGCATGAACAGCAGGTTAAAAAAAACTTACGAGTTCCACAAGTTTGTTACAATATATATATATATATACAAATTAGTGGTTACGTAGTGTAGGGTGAAAAGTTGAAACCGGAGGTTTTATTCTTGCTGCACAAGACCAATGCTTGCTAACTAAAGATTACCAAGCACATGTACTGAAAAAATTGTGTTGGCCCTGTGATGAATATTCAAGATCACAATCTACATTATTCGGACTATTGTCCTTATCTTTGTTGCCATTTGTACGTCGTTTCTGCCGTTGTACTCTACGGCCTTCTTCAGGTGCTAGAAAATTTGGACCGAACCCTTTATTACGATCACTGGAGTATTTCATTTTAAACTGGATCATAACCGACACCAAACGAATGGATACCAAAACGAGAAAGCTTCTCACTTGCCATCGTATGCATCATCCCAAGGCCGATGTTGATCGTCTGTATGTGTTCAGAACAGAAAGAAGCAGAGATAATGTCAAACAGAACTCTTACAAAACAACAGCTGGCCTTCAAAGATTCCTAGAAACTACAGAAGAGTGGATGATAATCTGTGCCAAAGAATATGAAAGGAGTAAGAAACATTATTCAGCAATAAAGGAAGCCAACAATTTCAAAATGGAATTTAATGTGATTAAAGAAGAAAAGCAAATAAAACATAAAACACCAATTTCAGCGGCAAAATCCCCAGAAAGAAAGCAAATTCAATGAACCTGATACAGATACGATGGCAAGATAAACCTCTTGACGATCAATATTCTACCCGGACCAAACAGACTGATGTAGACAAACCCCGTACCCATCAATTGTTACGCAGTCTAGGACGAAAAGCTGAAAGCGGAGGTTTTATTCTTGCTGCACAAAACCAATGCTTGCTAAGTAGAAAGCACAAGTACTGAAAAACGTGTAATGGCCCAATATGCAGATTCTATGATGATTTGCTGGTTGTTTTGTTTTATGGCATATCAACGGGTCATTTATTGCCAACTAATTTATTTACTTATTTATTGTTGTTAATAGCTTTTTCTTTCAACAATTTATTGTTTTTATATAAGTTTTTGTGTCTAGTAAGACTTTTTCTTTTCGAGTATCAAGATTCATTGGATTTGTTTTTAATGGCAGGGTCCCCAAGTGCTACCCTGTTATTTAACCCATAACTGGAGGGAAGGGACGGATTAATACCTTTCCCAAGGGTACCTGTGCTTAAGTGAATGCGGGGTATTCAACTGCATTTCGAACTCGGCTCACCGATTTCTCTTTCCGAGCCTCTATCCACTGCACCACAACGCACATCATCACTAAACACTTACAGCACCTCGTATTCCCAAGCGGTCACCCATCTAAGTAATAACCAGGCTCAACATTGCTTAACTTCGGTGATTGAGCGAGAACCGGTGTAAGCCGATTCTATGTAATCGGCTATACAAAATGATCAAGAACCACAATAACGGAATTGTCATGATATTTTGTGCAGACTAAAGTATTATTGAGGATCTTTAAAAAACTATTACCTTACGAAGGACTTCATTCATTAAAATGTGTGTGGTTTTAGGCTTTTTACTTTTAGATAAAAAGGATTATTGAAAACTAGCAGTATAGTCCGGCGTTGCTCGGGTGCAATGAAAGCTTTAAAACTAATCCATGGTCCTGGAATTCAAACTTTTGGAAGTTGGCACGAAAGACTAAAACGCAATAGTTGTTTCCAGTTTAAGCAAAACCATAGACTGACAGAAAAATGAATGGCTGTAAGTCAAATTTTGAAGTTTGGTGAGAATTTGATAAAAATTGTGGATTTGTATAAAGGACATACAGACGGATAAACAGAGACACAAAAACATCTTGCCCTATATATATATATATATATATATATATATATATATTATCGATTTTCTGCACTATTGTAACAACTGCAACCGTGAAATTTATGAATATCGTTTTTTATGTCTTTGTTTATGAGTGTATCAAATTTGATTAAAATCGGACCACTCCTTCTACAACCCGATTTTTTCGATTTTCGATATTTATCGGGGGTATCTCGGCACAAAACCTAGCTTAGAATACTCGCAGACGCTTATAGTACAACTGTGTAAATTTTCAAGAAAATCGGCTCAGCCGTTTCGGAGTCTATCGGTACCAGACACACACACATACACAGACAAAGTTTCATTTATAAATAAGTTTAGATGTCATGATGCCCTTTCTGGCATTAGGTCTTTAGTAGGGACGCGGAAGAACGTTTGTTTATAACAGAAATGAAAGGAGATAATAATAATAATAATAATAATAAACAAACAGGCCAGACATTATTGTTAAAAACCAGAAGGAGAAAACTTGTCTATTAATTGATATGGCTTGTCCAGCGGATTGTAACATAGCAATCAAGGAATTTGAAAAACTGTCAAAATATAAAGACCTGGAAATTGAAATAGAAAAAATGTGGAAATTGAAAACAAGAGTTGTGCCAGTGATAGTAGGTGCACTTGGAATGATAAAAAATGGAACAAAACAACACATTGAAAGAATCCCTGGAAACCCCAGCTTAAGAGATATACAAAAAATTGTCTTATTAAGTACAGCCCACACACTAAGGAAAACTTTATCTATGTAATGCTGGGGATGATAGGGAAGATAGAAAAACATGAAATGAAGCCATAACAACACGCCACTACCTGCCTTAGGTCTCCCCTCAGACTTGGTTGGTAGTGAGACCAAAGCAGAAATCGAAATATGATGAAAAATGACATAATAATAATATATGAGATTTCATTTCTTTGATGCATGATGACCCGACCTTATGTTATAGAGAAGGTGAGTAGGATGTGGTAAAATATTGTTCCATATATTACCAGAGAGAATGCCAAAGAAACTGGAGAGATTGACAAATCCCAGGACCTGACACTGGAGTTGAAAAAGTTATAGGACATGACTCTTAAAGTGAGTTCTTTAATAATGACCACCTTTGAAACATCACCTAAAAAATGAAAAAACAAATAAAATAAACATTGGAACCATTTATTTTGCGAGGAATCTCAGAAAGGTTCTTGAGTTATGAGAAGTCTTGTTGACGTCATACATGAAAAATTTCCATTGACGGCACTAATCATGCGATATCAATATAATACTAATATCAATAATTAATGACATCAAAGCAAAAATAGACGAAAGACGAAGAACAGCAAATATCACCTTTATGGAGAAATGATTAAATGGCAAATCATTTCTTAAGTATTTGTAGAAATCAAGATGAAAAGGAATATAAAAACATCCACGATAAAGAATTAAATGTTTTCAGCTCGACTAAGTAAACCGATGATATAAGCATGAACCAGGTGCTGACTGCACACACGTACACATATTTAAACTTGGGCACCTCGAGGTGGTGTAATGGTTATTATGCGTGTCTCGATAGAATCATTACAATTGAGTAGTGAGTTCGATCCTCACTGGGTGTCCCATACTTTCGATCTTATAAGCTGGGCTTAGAAAATCACCATAATTAAACTTGCTCTAATTGTAAAAGAAGTGTGCTTAATATAAGAAACAGAGCTTTTATATACACAGATGTGCATTGTGATGTAGTAGTTATCGGTTCGAATCGAGAAATCGGAGAGCCGAGTTCGAATTCCACTTGAATTGATCGCATTCACTTACGCGCAAATAGCTTTAAAAAGATATGAATCCATCTCTTCTCCCTCCAGCTATAAGTTAAATAGTAGGACAGATTAAATTCCGTGTCATTAGTTGGAAACCAGTCTACCGTACAAAGTAATGGCAACCTACTGCGGAAAATATTCTGTTCAGTTAGTCATGTCTCTTTCGAGACATGATCACCTAATCACATATAGCACTTAACTGACTGATATATACAGAGTGGGAATAAGGATCAAAATTATATAATAAATGATTGTTTCACACCTCAAGCGATATATTTGTTGCTATATAGAGAATTAGGGAAATAAACGAAATAGACACAGGAAGAGAACCCCCCCACCCCGTTTGAAATTTTGCTGTTTATAACTAATAAGTATTATTAGTGTCATGACTTTTAGTCTGCTTATTGATAATAATATTTAATTGTTAATTTTATTTGATTATTTTTATTATTGGTCTGTTTTTATATTTTGCTATATAATTTTTAATTATTTCACCCCAAGCATAGCAATAAAGCCACTAACACTCAAGAGGTTACTGTGCGTGAAAGAGTCTGAGAAAAAAAAGCATTATTCATGAGAATGAGCAATAATAAAACAGAAATTAACGCAGAATATAACGATTGATATTGAATTTAATTTATTGAAAATCAAAGATGACTGAAAAGTTGAAAGTCAGAAGAGAGTTTCACAAATGAGGGGTATGAAAAAAACATTGTTATAATTTGCGGTTTCATTTAGCCATTTCAACTGCAAAATATGGAGACTTAGATGCTTCTATATATCTCTAAAAGTGACGAGGGTGGACGTTGTGTAAGTATTTGTTGGTTTGATAGATTCTACTTAGCGTCTGCATTTTGCGTCTAGCTCGACGGGAGTTGCGTTTTGATGTAGATCAAAATTTTAGAACACTAACAACACCTTGAAAATGTTTCAGAAATCCAAAATTAGGGGTAGAAAAATATATATTATCATGCCACAAAGTCAAGGATCAGTTTATGTATTGATTATAATATAGAATAGATCACCCGACTTTATATTATCTATATCTATACATATCTATAGAGACATTCTACATTGTTATCTATATCTATAAAAGTGACGTGGGTAGACGTTGTGTAAATATTTGCTACGTAAATTCATCATATGCTTTTTATTCTTATTTTTCCTTCGAGTGAAACTGTGCTAAACTGCTAGTCTAGTAATAAACTTGAATTCGTAAATTATCGAAAACTCATTGAAACACAGTGAAATCGAGATTTTCTGAAACAAGCCAATGCAAATTTTACATCCAACCCCAAGTTATCATAGAGAGATTACCCATTCAAACGAAAGTGTACTCTCTGAATTTGTATTCGATTTAAGCAAAAATCTGCGTATAATCCGGGGCCTTGGAGAGCTTACGCGAACGAAAAACGATCGGCTTTAGATTTGTACAAATTACAGTCGCACGATTTTCTAAGGAGCATTGTGGCATTGAGCAGAACAAAAGCAATGACTCACTGACAGGGTTATCTCGAAATAAAAAGGAAAGTGTCATCACTTCTTTATTCAGTGATGAAGCAATCGCCAGCCATTTCGGTAAGATGTCAGTGATGGATGCAAACAGAACGTTTTAGACATAAACTGTCTGATTTGTAAGGGACAACATGAAACTTTATCGGACATAGAAAACGGGATTTTCTGCACATGCCAGGCTTAGATTAGATCCGATGACACTATATATATATATATATATATATATATATATATATATATATAATGTACTACCAGGCCATAATTATTAGACCATCCAAGTGTTTCAAAACAATGATGTATTTCATACAATTTTTTAGTATTTATTGTCAAGTGAATAAATGTAAATGAAAATAGATTGATTCTTTTGTTAATATTGCACAATAACATGTGCATCAGATGAATTTATAAATAGTTAATAATTACCTATATTTCAGTTTCCTCAATGAAAGAATGAAAGAAAAAATGAGGGTGATTCGGACGAGTTCATCTTTGCTTGTATGTCTTGTAAAATTTTGCAAAGTAATAATAACAAAAGAACGATTCTATTTTCATTTGGCAATAAATACTAAAAATCGTATGAAATACATAATTTCTTTAAATATATATATATATATATATATATATATATATATATATATATATATATATATAAAGGAATATTTTTTATTAATAAAACGGGATACAAAAGTGTCACAACGTTTAAAATGTAAGGTGCCTTTCGACTGACCGTTCTTGAGAAAAAATCGTTGGTAATTTATGACTAAGCAGCTCATATGAAAAATGTTTTATTAGCGACTGAAGTTAAAACGAAAACTAATTAAGGAATGTTTAAAGTGGATGTTTAAAAAAGTTCCCAGTCACAGTTAGTTAATGGCTTCCCTAAAAAGGGAGAATTTGTGTTTCAATTCTCGCTGCATGCACAAGGTTGGTCTCTGCAGGTTAATAATTACAGACTTTAATATATCCAAATGGAGTCTGTTCCGTGCCCTGTGCAATACAGGGAAAAAATCAGGACAATAACTTGTTCTGAAATAATAAATTCCCGCTAATAGCAGAGGCATTAGCAGAACCGGTCCCGGTTCATGTCTACGCACCTGGACCGGGACATGTTGGGCGATTCTGACTTCCAACCTCTGCAAGTTTTGCCCACATAGTTGACCTCGCATCAACATTTAAATTGATATATAACTAAATTGCTTTGACGATCAGGCAAAAAATTATTGCAGCAAGAAGGGAAATCTCTTCTAGCTGTGAAAATGCTCTGGATCATAACATCACAAAGGGAGCTTAATGGAAATAGAAATTTTATCAGCATATGTCCGACGAACGGCATCAATCCACGGTTGTTTGACATATACAGGGCATTTAGAAGGCCGATAGATCATAGTCTCATTGAAATTAAAATTCTTTTGTTCAATGGCAGGTGTAATAAAACATTCGGGATAACCATTCATCAGAAATTATTGTGAATTTTTTCTTTAGCTCAGCATCGAGCTTGCACTCAGAAATTAACATCAGAGCCCGATGGGGAAGACAGCTAATAAGATTAATTTTCCTGGTTTTGAGAGCAAAAAAAAAAAAAAAGTCCAAAGTTAAGTCAAACCCAAGGAAAGTGGGTTTACGATAAACACTAGTAAGAAAGCATTATACTGTTTTTTCTACTACTACATCCAGGAAAGTTAACCGATTGTTCTCGTCTACCTCCATAGTGTATTTTAACGCAGGATGAAGGTTATTCAAATATTAAAAGAACTCTTCTGCCTTACTACTATTAGCAAACGACGTAATCATGTCACACCGGAAGTAGCAATAGGGCTTTATTAATCTTATCAAAAAGCTGTTTCTCATGAAAACCAACAAAAATGTAGGTCAACAGAGGAGCCAATGGACAACCGATATCTATTCCATCTATTTGTTCATACATGCAAATATCGAAGTTGAAAGAGACAAGCTTAATCGCCATCTCCATTAACTCAACAAAGACACTCTCAGGAAAAGATGGAGACTTTGTGGGGCCACGATACAAAACGTCAATACCAATATGAATTGTTTCATCAATTGGGACATTTGTGAACAGACTTGATATATCAAACAACGCAAAATACTCAGTGTCGGAGTTTCGAGGTACGCATATCCTCAGCAAACTGAAACAAGTCAGGCACATAATACTCCAAATACAATACTAACACCAGATCAAGAACTTCAACCAACCAGTTAACCAGGGTGTGTGGAGATGAGTCAAGCAAAAACAAAATGGTTTCAAGTGGAACGTCGTTTTGTAAGTTTAAGTAGCCCATACATTTGAGAACGCTGGGAATCTCCGAAACGAATGTTTTTAGAAATTTCTTTAGTCAGAAATGTTCTATTCTGAAATTTTAACAATTCTTTCTGTAACCGAATTTCAATTCTTAATGTATCGTAACAATTGACGTCTCCTAATTTCTGGAATTTACTGTTATCATTTAAAATACATAACGTTTTACTAACATAATCGGAGTAATTTAATATTACTTTTACAGAACTATACTAGAATGATTTATATGTATTTTCAATCTGTTTTTTCATAATCAAAATACTCTCTCTCTTTCTGTCTGTCTGTCTGTCTGTCTGTCTGTCTCTCTCTCTCTCTCTCTCTCTATATATATATATATATATATATATATATATATGTAATACCAATAAATTACAGTCCGTAAGTTTACACTAATCAAAATAAACATAAATATTCGAAAATGTCAACAAACAGAACCTAAATCCGTTAAAATCCGGCGGAATATGTCGTCGGATAATGGGGGTGAAAAAGAAAAAACCAGCGGAACCAGAACAAAGAGTCAAGCATCCGCAGGAAAGATTAAAAAAAAACAAAACGGAACCTAAACACCAGAAAAAGTGCTCGATACGAAAGTATGAAAATACATTAGTAGAGCAAAAACACGAAAAATCTATAAGTGAGCCACAACCTACCGCGGTTTCACCTTACGGATCGTCAGGTTGTGGCTCACTTATAGATTTTTCGTATATATATATATATAATGGGCGTCCATAAAGATCGTGTGCACTTTAAAAAAATTATAGCTCGGGTGTAATGAAAGCATTAAAACTAATCCATGGTCCTGGAGCTCAGACTCTTTGGACGTTGGCATGAAAGACTAAAAAGCAGTAGTTGTTTCCAGTCAAAGCGAAACCGTAGATTGAAAGAAAAATGAATGGATGTAAGTCAAATTTACTATTATTTCTTTACTAGCAGTATAGCCCGGCGTTGCTCGGGTGTAATGAAATCTTTAAAACTAATCTATGCTCCTGGAGCTCAGACACTTTGGACGTTGGCACGAAAGACAAAAAAAGCAATGGTTGTTTCCAGTCAAAGTGAAATCGTAGACTGAAAGAAAAATGAATGGGTGTAAATCAAATTTTGGTTTCCTGGTATCGATATCAAATTTTCTGCACTATTGTAAGAACCGCAACCTTGAAACTTCTGAATAAGTTTATATATATATATATATATATATATATATATATATATGCGTATGTATTTATGGCTTTTTAATAAAGAAATATATCTAAACTTATTTATTAATGGGAATTTGTCTGTGTGTGTGAATGTGTGTGTATGTGCCTGTGTGTGTGTCCGTTACCTATAGATTCCGAAACGGCTGAACCGATCTTCTTGAAAATTTACACAGTTGTGCTATAAGCGTCTGTGAGTGTTCTAAGCTAGGTTTTGTGTCGAGGTACCCCCGATAAATATCGAAAATTGATAATCGAAAACATCGTGTTATAGAAGGAGTGGTCCGATTTTAATCAAATTTGATACACACATAGACAAAGACATAAGAAACAATATTCAGAAGTTTTATCTGTCAGTATGCCTTTTATACAAATCCACAATTTTTATACGATTCTCACCAAACTTCACACAAATATTCTTTAGGCTGAGTCTCAGTTTCAGGACCATGGATTAGTTTTAAAGCTTTACACCCGGGCAAGGCCGTGCTATACTGCTACTACATAATATTTACACAATATTTACATTGCATAAATATATTTATTAAAAACCCATCTATATATATGCATCACATACCTTATCTTCCAGAATTTGCCTGGTCGAAATACAGTTTTTCTTATTGCTATATGTACAAAATAAATGTGTTTGTCTGGTGGGGGAGAAATGTATAACCTATTGCATGAGGAGGCTGATCTGGAGTCATGCTGTTTCGTAAGAGAAAAGGCCGAATTGAATTCGTTAATTTTCTAATATTTTAATCGTTTTCCATTTATCTTTTCATCTTCGATATACCAGCTTTATTCTGATTAATTGATTAATTGTCGGATTAATTGCCTTTCTGATTTTGATCCTAAAATATTCACAAAAGTACGCAATCCTCTTCGGGCCTACCCAAAAAACCTTGCGCAAGTGAGCAAAGAAATTCTTGCCGGAATAAACAAACAAATAAATTTATATCTTGGACAGCACACTTTCGGGTTCACACACACACACACACACACACACACACACACACACACACACACACACACACACACACATATATATATATATATATATATAAAATAAAAACAAAACAGGACAAAAATTGACGCCTGCTTATTGCTTAGTTGTTTCATTATCTCAAGAGGCCGAGTGACAATGAAAAACGTTATATTTTCATTGAATGAATAATATATCCTTTTGTGGGCTATGGCTGTAACATAAGCATTTGCCAGCTGTCATGTGAGCTTCTCATAGATAGAAACATCTCGTCTTATGAATAATAGACTGCTGGTTAACGATCAGTCTTTTTTCACTCCCTTCAGAGCTATGGCATGACGGACGCCCGCTAGTGTGTTAATCTAGACTGCATCCAACTTCCATTATTCCCCCGACCTAGACATTTCAAAACTTGTCATTAGGCTGCAGAAGGGCTGAGGCAACACGAACAAAAGCCCTTATCAAGAAGTGATTAATTGGTGCGAAAGTCGAAACTGTTTAACTGGCCTCTTCCCCGTTAATTCTTTGCGTATATCGATGGTGAAAACTCAATCAAAATAAATAGGATCAAACTTTTATTCATGAGGAGATTATTCGGGAATCTTTGGCCCTTTATTTATTTTAGTTGTTGTTTGTTGCTCATGAAAATCGGAGGAACGTATATATCACGGGGAGTTATTTATTATGGGTAGTAAATTCCTTGAAAGGATAACAAAAGAATCCTACACCAAACGTGCTGTCATGCCACCCCTAAGCAGGTATTGATGAGTGTTAGCAGTAATAAATTGTCTGCTAAAGTTGAAATCATATCCTGTTCACATAAATATTATATACAGGGTGCGATGGGTAAATTGACACAACGTTATATTTTTAATTTCGCGCATGCACTATGTTTTTTATTTTGTCGTTTGCACAGTATAGTATGGTCAGTTGGGCACCGTATGTAGGAGAATAAAAAGAGCCATGACTCAGTTCACTCCGCCAGAAATTTGGCATGCTGCACTGCTTAGAAAGATCTAATATGGACGTTTCGTATTGTTTGAATGTCAATCTGAGGACAACGCAGGGGATTCGGATTGAGTTAGATGCGTTCAATGGTGATTACGAATATACGGCACTCTGGTCATTCCGATAAGAAAACAACTCCCGAATATTTTGGTGAGGGCCTGAGATTCATCTCGGACGCCTACACCAAATACCTTGAGGAGGTAGTGCTGCCCTGGGTCAAGAAGGTACCTGCTAGAAGACATTATGTCTAGCAACAGGATTCTGCACCATGCCACACAAGCAGGAGAACCCAGTCATGACCGTCAGACAATTTCTGGGGCCACATCACCCCTTACATCTAACTCCCGGAATTGCACCCCCCTGGATTATTATGTGTGGGGCTCAGTTGAGCGAGCGACTGACAAAATCCTTTATAATACCCCAGTGAAACTGAAAGCATGACTATGGCAGCATTCACCAACTTAAACAAAGTGATTGTCCAAAAAATGCAGGAGAGTTTGCAGTCGTCTAGAAGCTGTGGTTAAAGTTAATGTCACTATTATCTCTAAAATTTCAAGATATTTTAGTTCAATTCTAGTAAATATATTTGTGTTGTGGATTCCGGGTGGGAAACCACAGAAAATAATAAATAACAAAAACAGATATGGAGAGAGAAAAGGTAAGTTATATTGAACAAGAATTACAAACTGGAACACGGGTTAGTCAATTCTGGAATACTATTAGTAGAAATCAATATTGCAGTGAAAATAGTATGTTCGGGTAATGAGCCTATATCCAAACAACTTCAACTTACTCTACACCAATCTCACTGACCAACTAAGCAAATCTACAACTCCTTTGCAACTACTAAACTGCTAACTGCCTTTCTCTGTATAGGCAGGATTATATGTACACATCAGGCGAGTCCATTCTTATGTGCAAAAAGAGATGATCCCCAACAACTTGTTAAAATGAAATATCAGCGCTATTTTGCTTTTTGGCATAACATAGACGAGAGTTTATCCATCGCACTTTGTAAATCAAATAATATTTTTTCATCCTGCTTCTTCATTTTGAAAGTTTGAAACTTTAAGATTAACAACAACTGTCTATGACAAATACGTTCGACAAAATCCGTCACAAAGAATTGCTGGAAATGCTCAGCAGCCTCGACAGATTTGGGAAAAACATAAGATTAATCAAGAATCAAACTGACTGCATAAGGACAGGTAATGAATTCAGCAGATATACAAAGATAGAAAAGGGCGGAAGACAAGGATGTGTCTTTTCACCGGATCTTTTCAACTTGTACAGCGAGATTATTCTGAGGATCCTAGATGTTATGCCAGGATTTGTCATCGAAAGCCACAATCTGAACGATATAAGGTACGCAGATGATACAGTGCTGATTGCAGACAAGAAAAGAAGATCTCCTACGGAAGGTAGCTGAAGAGAGTAACAAAAAAGGACTACAAATAAACAGCAAGAAAACCGAATGCATGGTCATCAGTAAAAAGGGCAGCCCAATATGCCAAGTACAGGTCGGGGATACTAGAATCTAGCAGGTACAAAAATTTCAATACATGGGAAGAGTTCTAACAGAAAACGGAAGATGTGACACAGAGATCCGAAGGCAAATTGGCATGGCGTATGACGTGTTCCAGAAGCTGAGTAAGGTATTAAGAGACAGGAAAATCTCACTAAAAACAAAGAAGAGAATATGTGATATCAGTTCTTCAATATGGCAGATAATGCTGGACAATATCATCAAAGATGAAGAAAAAACTTGAAGCAAATGAAATGTTTTCTACAGAAGGATGTTGCGGATATCATGAACCGACGATGTTAGCAACGATGAGGTGTTGGAAAGGATGGAAACGAAAAGAAAATTAATATTGAGCATCAAGAAGAGACAACTAAAGTTCCTGGGACATGCAATGAGAAGGAGGGTTTAGAGAACCTGATACTAACAGGCCAGATAGGGAAAAAAGAGACAGAAAAAAGCAGCGGATAACATATTTGAAGGATCTGAGCAGGTGGATGACAGAACGGAGGTTGTGTGGTGTAACGGGAGAAAGCGTGGTAAGAGCCACCAGGAATAGGGAGACGTGGAAGGCCATGAAGAAGAAGAAGAAGAAGAAGAAGAAGTCTATGATAGATAGTGCTTAGAATCTGCAAGTTTCTTTAATATACATCAGCGCTTTCTTAATTATTCTTACTGATGTTAGTATTTTTCCGTTTGTTTGTTTTGATAACCAATTTGTAACTTTTCTCAATGACGAAGATTCGTTTTCATAAGCTCTGACCCACTTTGGTTGATTTTTCTTGAAACTTTGAGCCGAATCCGAAAATAGACAAGCATAGTACTCGATCTCGTGTTGCGTGAGTTGGTTAAATTTTGAGGCTTGTCCCTAGTGTACCCGCTTGGGTTCCTTACGTTAAAACCGGCCTTGTGTCACATCCCGTTTCAGTTGAAAGACTTTGGATAAATATCGATAGTTTCGAGAGAGAACTGGGAATTATCAAGTCGTCTGTCTTCCGGCGGAGTATTCACACCCAGGGCTCTGTCTACGGACGGAGAGTCGGTTGAATATATAGATAATGCAAAATGTCTGAACTCGTGGTTGCAGGGGATGGGTAAATATTGACTTTGGCCTGAGTGTACATGCTCGGGTTTCCTCGCCTTAAAGCCGGACTAGTGTCAAATCCTTTCTCAGTAGAGAGAATTTGGATAAATATCCGTCGTTCCGAGAGAGGGGTCTCTAATACCAATCAAGCTCTCTTTCTTTGTGTATAGTAAGACTCAGTGGGTGCTTTATCTACGGACGGAAACTCGGCAAAGAAAAACAGATAATGCTGAGTATGGTTACGGAGCTGGGTAAATTTTGACCCTAGTTGCCCCTAATGTAAGCAATCGGGTTCCAAACGTTAAACCCGACCTTATGTCATATTCCATCTCAGTGGGGAGACTTTGGGTAAATACCCATAGTTTCGAAAGAATTCTGATAGAGTGTTCCTTAGAATACCGTTAGAGTCAGCCGAGATATAATATTATAACTGCTATTAACGAGTTGTAACATATCCTTTCTTTATTTTTATTTTATCCAACAGTGCTGGACTATTACGTGATGTCAGTTCTTCAATACGGCTGTGAATGCTGGACAATATCATCGAAAATGAGGACAAAACTGGAAGCGGCCGAAATGTGGTTCTACAGAAGGATGCTACGGATATCGTGGACTGAGCATACAAGCAACGACGAGGTGTTAGAAAGAATGGCAACAAAAAGGAAATTGATGCTGAGCATCAGGAAGAGACAACTGAAGTTCCTGGGACATGCAATGAGGAAGGAGAGCCTGGAGAACCTGATACTGACTGGACAGATAGAAGGGAGGAGAGACAGAGGAAGGCAGCGGATAACATATTTGCAGGGTCTGATCAGGTGGATGACGGAACGGGGGTTGCCAGGAGCAACAGGAGCAAACATACTAAGAGCCACAAGGGATAGGGAGACGTGGAGAGCCATGATCGCCTACGTCCTGAAGGGACAGGGCACATAGAAGAAGAAGAAGAATGCCTCCTATTTTATTAATCTATATTTCCATATTTTACTCTTCTAAAAATCAACTCGTACTGGTTTTGTTGTTTTTCAAAATATTTCCCGTTTAAATTTCTGGGATGAGGTGTTTACATTTAGACTATCATATAAACTGATTTTGTTATTGACACAATGTTAACCCTCAGATCTCCATCAGATGTTTGTTATTCATTTACTTAATCTAAGTACATCCACAAATTTGATGAAAAAACTGCATGCATTGATGTTAAAAGGTCTTAAACTTCATAAAAGAAAAGTGTTTTTTTTAATTAATTTTGAATATATTCAAATACGTTCGAAATTTTCTTTTAAAAATCTTATTTTTCTTCATCAGCGGGTGACCAAATTTTTACAAGATTTTACGATGATAAATGTAAATTTACGAAATATCAGTTATTTCCGGTAAAAATTATTAATTTGGAAATTTTTGCAAAAATCAAATAATGGTCGGATTTTAATGAAACTTTGAGGAGTTATTCACAAGTGAATGAAATTATTTTTGAAGTCATTAATTTTATAAAAAAATTTTTACATTCAGTTCCCCCCCCTCCAATTTATTTATGAAAATTTCTAGAAATTACCTACTCTATGCAATTTGTTTTGATTAATTAAACAGGACTTCTTGAGGAATGTAAATCAACTATATTGTTTTTCACACTAGCTATTTTCCCGCAAATCTGCTCAGTTTAGTAAAGTAAAAAATGCATTAAAACTATGCCACTTTTATTTAAGTAAACTTTCAATTGCATTTATAAATAACATATATTAAGGATATCATAGTCTGAAAAAAGTTTTTTTCGATGAATAATGAATTTTTACAAGAATTATTTTCATTTTATTATTTTAATTATAATAATTTATAAAGTTTTAAAAATCTTTTGACATTTCTTCCACGCTCTAGCTGTATTATGTTATTAAGTTATTAAGTGAAGACTATATTTACTAATAGAAAATGAAAAAAATTAATACAAATCTTCACGCACCAAGATTTTTTAAATAGGTTTTAAAAATTGTGTGTAGAAAGATTCTTATTTCATATTTGTATGAGAGGTCATAAGTGACATATCATTAAAAGGTCATGTGTTTCAAAGGTTGTTCTCTCAGCGAAACGTTCATCTGCACGCTATAAACAAGTAATATTTGTCTCAAATCAAATTAATTTAACTTTAAGTTTGCTAAGTTTTCAAAATAGCATGTCACAGATGTGTATTTTATTTTTGCAAGTTTTTTAAAATGGAGAAAAACCTTTTTTAGAAACCTGTCATTTTGTCAAAAATGGACCAAAATTGATAACTCCGAAATTTGAGATTCCAATCAATATAATTTTATTTGAAAGCACCAGAGTATTTTCCTTACTAAAAATAGTAAATTTAATCATTTAGCTTTTAATTAAAGCTAGAATGAAAGCATCTAAAAAGCTATTTTTACTTATAAAATTCACTTTATAACGTAGGTAGTGAAAACGAGTTGAGGTGCCCAATTTAATCTAGCTATCTTGTTTTTCCCTTATTAAGTACTTCACAGTTAATGAGCCCACTCATTCCACCAGGTATCTCTTTTAAGAGGCATCTTAGCATGGAAATGAAATCGTCTTCACAGTTATCTTCTAGATAAATAATGGCAACTGAGTGAAACAGACTTAACAAGAATAATGTCAAATGACCCTAACAAAGATGGTTAGTTGAGACAAAAGCTAGCAGTACAAAGAAAGCTGATTATCTGGTTGTCACTAGCAGAGACAACCACGCAAATAAAAAGGCGCGCACCCATTAGATCATTCGCCCCGTCTTTTTGCACCACATTGCCTCGTTCGCCTACCTCAGAATGTAGAATTAAACATATTCCGATTGCAACAATTTTGTCTTATTGTTTTATTTCTTAAGTAACGATCTGACCAAATAAGGATTGTCTGTTTATTGAGTCAGACGATGTCGCACTCGGAGAACGAACCTCGACTCTGGTGTGGGCTGCACCGTCCGTCCCAAGGATTTAACTCATAATTTGTAACCAAACTCCCGAAACAAACCTTCGATCTACAAGTCTCGTAGGATTATCCCGAGTTTGGAGGATGGTACTTTGAACCTAATCTGCACAGAGCTTTCCAAATATGTTTTTTTGTAAGCAAAGAAACATATTTCATGTAACGATTTACATATTTTAGCAGTTTAGAAGCTTTATTTGCATCTTTTAACTGGTGAGTTAAGTTGAGTTGATGTAAGTTTTATTAGTAAAGGATAGTTTATGCTGATAAAACG
The DNA here is from genome assembly GCA_037127315.1 of Ascarosepion bandense. NCBI lineage: Eukaryota > Metazoa > Mollusca > Cephalopoda > Sepiida > Sepiidae > Ascarosepion > Ascarosepion bandense. Next base: position 3,372,315 of record JBBBDQ010000318.1, on the reverse strand, counting down.
ATCCTTTAACGTGTTCCTAGTACTTCCGATATAATGTTTGGTATGATATAGATTTTAGTAGTGGAGATGATAGCTTGGTATACTATGGAATTGTAAGGCTTCTATTTTGCCAAGGACATTCGTTCGGGTCACGACAATTACAAGTATTAGTATTATTGTCGTTATTTATAATAGGTTGGTTATATTTAATAATATTGTTTTATTTTTTACGATTTTCTTGGTGTGTTTTTATTATCATTTCAAGTTTATCATTTCAAGTTCCAGTGTATTCTTATTAAAATCATAAAAAGAGGCTTATTGAGAACTAGGTTAAGGAATTTATTGCCTAATTTAGAATTAAGCATTTGGAAAAAAGATTGTGTGCACTAAATTATTCTTTTATTTCTATTATGTTTTAGTGTTGTTATTATAATTAGTATGTTGCTTGTCATTGCATTATACCCGTTGTTTTTAGGGTAGCATTGTCGTGTTGACTGTGTTTATAAACATGTCTTCAGTTGAGGAATTGTTGTTTATTCTGTATTCAACAGAATGTGGTTATGTGTTTAATAATAGACGGTAGGTGATTTGATTTATAACGTATGAAGATAGGGTTACCATTATACTTTACGTACGGTGGGTATGCGTTATTAAATCAATCTAGGTCAGTTTTTTTATTACTTTAATACTAAAGTTTTTCGTTAGGCTATGTATAAATTTACAAATTCTAATTATTTTTCAGTTTGTAGAATTATGGACAGTCAGGATACTCTCGTATCTATATAACCCAATGTCAGCTATATCAATATCACGATGTGGACTAAGATTGCTCAAGAGGAATATACCTGCAAGATCCGATGATTCTGAAAAATCCATTGAACCCATGGCTATGTCAAGCAGGTCCTTGGAATTAGATTTTTTTTTCACTGTTCATTGTTGTAGATAAGGACCAATTGTTTGGAGTTTAATATGACATTTCTTTCCTCATTTGTGAGCACAGAATATCCCATACCAAAATCCAGATTTAAAGTGAACAAATCTTTTGAAATAGATGGGTAATAATCCAGTATGTCTAATTGTATGAACAAAAGTTTAGATTTGGTGTTAATGTGGCTGACCCAATTAATGAAATCAGGAGTGTTATTGCATTTAGACTGTATGTTGACTCTATTAAGTATTTGTTTGCGAATTTTATCAATTTTTGGTTTAGCTGGATTAATGATTTCAGCTAAATTCCTTGCTTTCATTTACGCGCAAATACCCTTGGGAAAGGAATTAATCCGCCTTTCTCTCCCGTTTTGGGTTAAATAACAGAACAGATTATGTCCTATAGTCTTGGCTGGAAACCAGTCTACAGCAGAAAGTAATGGCGGCCTACTGAGGGATAATCTTCTGCCCAGTTAGTCATGTCTCTTTCGAGACATGATCGCCAAGTGTTATCATGGATGGCTCTTAACTGACTATGTGCAATTTGTTTCAAAGTCTTGCTTGTGAACTTTTATAGTAATGTATGACTCGGTAGGGTTGAGTTTGCTCACTCTATCGCTGATTTTAATTTGTCAGTTATATTTTTACTATTAAGATTTTTTATCTACTAATATATGTATATGTATATATTGAATTTTTTACATTTCTTAGGTTCTTTGCAAATAGAGTGTTGTAGAGAAGTGGTTTTGTTTTATAGTAATTATCTGTTTTGTTAGAATGTAAAAAGATTTTGACTGATATTTTAATTTCCTTACAATAGAATCAAATTGTTTGTGTAAATTGTTTTTGTGAGTGTGGAATTTAATACTCTTAAGGATTTGAAAGAAATCATATTCAAACGCTGATAATTTTTCAATGAGAGGTGCAGCGTTCAAATATGTAATAATTGTATTTCTTCGAAAGATCGTTATTGTGAAGGAAGAAATAGTCTTTTCATTTCATGTTTTTAATTAAGTCTTCAGTTTTCTAAACCACTTTGGCGAAATAATCACGTTTGCAAGAGATTCGGATATTTTTGAGTGATATGTGAAAATTAGATTTTTAAAGTTGCCAAAATAAATGTAAAGTGGAAGAGGGCTCAACTATAAAAGGAACGAATTATAATAGAAGTGGTTTAATCTAATCGATATATATTCCACAGTTTAATATTCAGTTTTTATAAAAAGTGCTCAGTTCAGAAGTAGAACATTTATATGTATATCTAAACTTATTTATAAATGGAACTTTGTCTGTGTGTGTGTATGTGTGTGTGTGTGTCTGTGTGTATCCGTTACCTATAGACTCCGAAACGGCTGAATCGATTTTCTTGAAAGTTTACACAGTTGTACTATAAGCGTCTGCGAGTGTTCTTAGCTAGGTTTTGTGTCGATGTGTCCCCGATAAATATCGAAAATCGATAATCGAAAAAATTGGGTTATAGAAGGAGTGGTCTGATTTTAATCAAATTTGATACACTCACAAAAACATAAGAAACGATAATCAGAAGTTTCAAGGTTGCAGTTCTTACAACAGTGCAGAAATCGATAATATATATATATATATATATATATATATATACAAGGCAAGTTGTTTGTGTGTGTGTGCCTGTTTGTTTGTATGTCCTTTATACAAACCAAAATTTTGATCCAATTCTCATCAAACTTCACACAAGTCCAGGACCATGGATTCGTTTTAAAGCTTTCATTACATCCGAGCAACGCCGGGATGTACTGCTAGTATATATATATATATATATATATATATATATATATATATATATATATAAGGTGCGAATGGTAAATTGTCACAATTATTTTATTATTTCAAATATTCTTTAGGCTGAGTCTGAGCTCCAGGACCATGGATTAGTTTTAAAGCTTTCATTACATCCGAGCAACGCCGGGCTATACTGCTAATAGTTAATATTATTATTATAATAATAGCATACTGCAACTGAAAAGCTATTGGTGATCAATATACCATCATCAGGCAATGAAATGTTGTTCATTTACTTGGTCGTATATATGTCAATAAGGGAGTTTAAATAGCAAAATCAATAAATAGATATCTTACTGGTGTTTTATTTTATATAGGTAAGTGATAAATTCCTTAGTCTACACACACACACACACACACACACACACACACATATATATATATATATATATATATATATATATATAAAGAAAAACTTATATCTATACTCGTGTCGAAAAACCCTCCGTGGATCTACGTGGAAGGAGAAATGGTTGTAAGAAAAGAAAGAGCTAAACACATGAACATCAGTCAAAAGGATTCGGACCATGTCAGCACGTAAATCCCCCAAAGAAACAAAAAACGAAACGAGTAATCAACTAACAAAAAAGCGGTCAATACTTGGGTAGAGCAGGATAAATAAAGTATACCTAGTGAGCCAACAAACCTACCAAGCTTTCTCTGACGATCCACTTAGGTGAAACCTTGGTAGGTTTGTTGGCTCACTAGGTATATATATATATATATATATATATATATATATATATATGATTGCAAAATATGAATTAGGCTTCAAAAGAACATAGTGTGTAATCGCATATGACCAACTACATTTAATTTTTTTTGCAAAGAAGTTGACACATATTTTAAAAGTATACGGTTTCTACACAGCGTGTATTCGCAAATGTTCCACCAAATGTGTCTTTTTCAAGGAGGAATTGCACTCTTCACTCGTGCACAGCTTCTACAAAAATATTAATCTATTATAAACAATTAGCGTTATTTTCAATTATATGATTGCAAAAGATGAATCAGACTTCACAAGAATATATGGCAAATGGACAACTAAACCTGATTTTTTTGCAAAAAAATGCCATATATATATTTCATGCGTCCGTGCGAGAGTGTGTCATAAGTGCTGATTAGCTGGCTGCATTCATTCTATTTTCCGTCATATGTTAAATGATTTCAGCTGAAAACAATGTCATATGGTCAACGGCACACAAAGTCAAAAGTGAGAGGTTGCGTCATTTGAACTCAATAAATCGGTGTCAAATTATAAGCTGGCCAGAGGTTTTGCCGTAAGTCATTTTTAATTTATCACTGGTGATATACAAAGAAAGTGGCGTAAGACATGGATGTGTCTTTTCACCGGATCTATTCAACTGGTACAGCGAGACTATTCTGAGCCCCCTAGTAGTTGTGCCAGGATTCGTCATCGGAGGCCACAATCTGAACAACATAAAATAGGCAGATGCTGATAGTCGACGAAGAAAGGAAACTACAAGCAGGTATACAAAGATAGAAAGGGGCATAAGGATGTGTCTTTTAACCGGATCTATTCAGCGTGTACAGCTAGACTATTCTGAGGACCCTTGTAGTTATGCCAGGATTCGTCATCGAAAGGCCACAATCTGAACAACATAAGATACGCAGATGATACGGTGCTAATAACTGACATGGAAAGAAAACTGTAATACCCCCTAAAAAGGTAGAGGAAGAAAGTCAAAAGTAAGGACTATAAATAAACTGCAAGAAAACCGAATGTATGGTCATCAGCAAACAGAGGAGCCCAAAATACCAATTACAGGTGGGGGATATTAAAATCATGCAAGTACAAAAATTTAAGTACTCGTGAATTGTTCTAACAGAAGGCGGAAAGTGTGACACAGAGATCCGAAGGTAAATTAACTTGGGTAAGGACGCATTCCAGAAGCTGGGAAGAGTATTAAGACACAGGAAAATTTCACTATAAACAAAGAAGAGAGTACTGGATTGCTATGGGTTCTTAAATATAGCAGTTAATGCTGGGCAATATCATCAGAGATGAAGGAAAAACTTGAAGCAACTGAAATATGGTTCTACAGAAGGATGCTCCGGATATAATTGATCGAACATGTGACCAAACCAATGATGAGGTTTTGGAAAGGATGGAAACGAAAAGGAAATTAATATTGAGCATCAGGAAGAGACAGGTGAAGATTTTGGGGCATGTGATGAGGAAGGAAGACTTGGAGAATCTGATACTCATAAATCAGATATAAGGAAAGAGAGACAGGGGAAAGCAGTGGATAACATATTTGGAGGACCTAACCAGGTGGATGGCAGAACTTGGTATGAGTGTGTAGCAGGAGAAAGCGTGCTAAGATCTACCAGGGATAGGGAGACGTGGAAGGCCATGATCGCCTACGTCCTGAAGGGACATGTCACATAGAAGAAGATGTTTAAAATATTTTGAATAATGACGTCAATACTCACTCTATTAGGTTTTTGGGGAAATTCTATTTAAATCAATAGAAATAATGTTAATAATGATAATATTAATAATAATAAAATACCTAACTTTTGGCTATATTGGCTACAGCACATAAAAACTAGCCAAAGAACTTCAAGAAATGGTTGACGATCACACTAAATTTCCTGCATGGATGACCAAAGGAATTACATTTCTTCTACCCAAGAATATTGACACAAACAACCCGAAAAACTACAGACCTTACATGCCTTCAAGAAAGCATACAAACTATTAATATCTATTTTAACAGAACAGACATACTTCTTCTTGGAGAGAAATGACATATTACCGCATGAACAAAAAAGGTGTAAACGGCTGTTACGGATGTAAAGAATTAATTGCTTATTAACAGAATGATCCTGGAAAACTGCTACAATGCAAAGAAAAATCTTACTACTGCCTGGATAGATTATCGTAAGGCATTCGGTAGTGTATCACATTACTGGATATTGAAGATTTTAAATATATACAATATATCACCCATCATCATCAATTTCATCAAGCAATGTATGTCGATATGAAAAACAACCCTTTACCTCAACCATATCAATGGAATCTATAAATCTGGTGAAATAAACATCAGAAAAGGTATATTTCAAGGTGACACTTTGTCTTCCTTACTATTCTGCATATCATTAATAGCACTAACCAGTCAACTTAACAAGACAGAATGAGGTTATAAAATAGCCCAAAAGAAAATAAGCCATCTATTTTACATGGATGACTTAAAGTTGTATGCTAAGAATGATAACGAGCTGTAGGTTCTTCTGCAAACTGTAAAATGCTTCAGTGAAGACATTGGAATGAAATTCAATTTGAATAAATGTGCTAAAGCTACAGTTTTACGTGGATCGCTACAAGAAACATCCACAATTAGCTTAGACCCTGCTGTAACAATAAAAGAATTAAAGCCAGAAGAATCTTATAAATACCTAGGTGCAAATGAGAATGAAAAAATTCATCATAAAAAAATGAAAGAAATAGTGCGTAAAGAGTACTATAGAAGGCTACGAATGATATTAAAAACTGAATTGGATTCTCAAAACAGAATTATGGCCATTAATAGCCTTGCAATCCCAGCTGTCCAATATAGTTTAAACATCTTAAACTGGACTCTAAACGACATCAAGCGAATGGATTCTAAAACAAGAAAGCTTCTTTCTAAGCATAAGATGCATCATCCAAAGGCTGATGTAGACCGTCTATACATACCACTTAAAGAAGGTTGAAGAGGTCTTATTCAGCTAGAATTGTCATACAAGAGAACAACTATTGGCTTACTAACATACATAGAAACAACAAAGGACTGCATGATACAATTAGTTAAGCAACATGAAGAAAAAAAGAAAAAATATTCAATAATAAAAGAAGGCAGTAAATACAAACACAATTAGCATTTAGGAGAATCTGTAGAAAAGCAAAACAGAAGCCAAGAACTAACTATGGCGGTAAAAAATATGAAAATGAAAGCCAAGGATAAAGCTCTTGAACAGGTGAAACAACGCTGGCAAGACAAACCTGTGCATGGCCAATATCCAGAACGTGCCAATAAATCAAATGTTGATAAAGATAATACTCATTGATGGTTACGTACATCTGGATTAAAGTCTGAGACTGAAGGCTCTATTCTTGCAGCACAAGACCAAAGTCTTTTCACTAGGAACATTCAGGCAAATATTATACATAATAATGTGGATCCAAAATGCAGGTTCTGTGATAAATACCAAGAAACAATAGACCATCAAATCTCAGCATGTTCTGTACTTGTCCCAAATGAATATAAAAATCGTCACGATAGAGTCGGGCAATATTTACACTGGACAATGTGCAAACACTATGGAAAATCTGTAAACAAACGCTGAACCGGTAACAGAAATAGAAGATGTCACCATTCTATGGGATTACATCATCTACACAGACAGAAAAATTGAAGCAAATAGGCCGGACATTATTGTTAAAAACCAGAAAGAGAAAACTTGCCTATTAATTGATATGGCTTGTCCAGCGGATTGTAACATAGCAACCAAGGAATTCGAAAAACTGTCAAAAAATAAAGACCTGGAAATTGAAATAGAAAAAATGTTGAAATTGAAAACAAGAGTTGTTCCAGTGATAGTAGGTGCACTTGGAATGATAAAACAAACAAACAAACAAAACAAAAAAAAAAATACAACACATTGAAAGAATCCCTGGAAACGCCCAGTCTTAGAGATATACAAAAATTGTCTTGTTAAGTATAGCACACACACTAAGGAGAACTTTTCTATGTAACGCTAGGGATGATAGGGGAGATAGAAAAAAACATGAAATGGAGCCATAACAACACACAACGCCCTGCCTTTGGTCTTCCCGCAGACTTGGTAGGTAGTGCGACCATAGTAGAAATCGAAATATGATGAAAAATGGCAACATAATAACAAGGGGTGAAGGTTATCCTGAAGAAACGTACATACTTTTTTCTTCGATGGAAACAACATTCTTCTCCTGGAACAGAAGAAATGTCGACGAGGTTCGTATGTTTGCAAATATTAACTATTAATAAATAAAATGATCCTGAAATATTACGGGAATAATAATAGAAATATCAGAACGTTTTGGATAGAATAAAGTAAAGCATTTGACAACGTGCCACTCTCTTGGGTCTTTAAGGATATGGAAGTTTAAAAAGGTACCCTGCCATTTAATTTAGTATCTAATCTAAACTTATTTATAAAGGTAACTTTGTCTATGTGTGTGTATGTGTGTGCGTGCCAGTGTGTGTGTGTGTGTGTGTGTGTGTGTGTGTGTGCGCGCGTGTCCGTTACCTATAGACTCCGAAACGGCTGAACTGATTTTCTTGAAAATTTGCACAGTTTTACTATAAGCATCTGCGAGTGTTCGTAGTTAGGTTTTGTGTCGAGGTACCCCCATAAATATCCAAAATCGATAAACGAAAAAATCGGATTATAGAAGGAGTGGTCCGATTTTAATCAAATTTGATACACTCATAGAAAAAGACACAAGAAACGATATTCAGAAGTTTCAAGGTTGCAGTTGTTACAATAGTGCAGAAAATCGATAATATATATATATATATTCTTGTGTAATATTTTAAGATTAGGATACGGACAGAGTCGGTTTTATTATTATTAATATATATATATATATATATATATATATATATATATATATATATAAATGAAAGGCAGTATGTTTGTATGTGTGTCTGTTTATCTGCCTGTATATCTGCATTTTTTTCAGCCTTTTTATTTTAGTTTTTGCTTCAGCTTTGGCTTTAAGTAGGTATAATTGTAGTTCTTAGTCCCAGCCATGATACCATTTACTCAGAGGACTTATTTAGCCTTCAAAATTCAGTTTACGACGAAAAAACCTATTTGATATTGATACCAGGAAATCAAAATTTGACTTAAATCCATTCATTTTTCTTTCAATCTACGGTTTCGCTTTGACTGCAAACAGCTATTGCTTTTTCGTCTTTCGTGCCAACGTCCAAAGAGTCTGGATTAGTTTTAAAGCTTTCATTACATCCGAGCAACGCCGGGTTATACTGCTATTCTTAGATGAAATTTAACAAAAACCAGCCATTTTATCGGTCCTCATCTGAAGGATCGGCTTCCGTCAATTTTCCTCTGCTGTTATGTTACCCCTCTGTGTCTTTAATACTTCCATGTTAATGTTACGGATGAGCTCATAGCTATGGTACCCAGATATAATTTTAAATTTAACAACAATACTAACAGTCGTCTAGATTTTCTTACTTTACAATCGAGCAGGTTAAATTTAGCCGTAAATTCTATGCTAACAGCTTGTATCTCAGTCACTTTACTGCGTTGTATGAGGCAAAACAGATTAAAAATGTCCCCAAAGGCACTGCTACTTCCAACTGTTTGAATATCTGAAGAGGTTTCCTGTCGCATCTTTTGTTCTGTCTGTCCTTAATCTCCTTTTCGGATGAACTAAACACTATGGATACACAATTTAAAAAGAAAGTGTTTCATTACATATTCTAGTAAATGATAAGAAACTCTTCGACAGAACGGCAATGGGTTAAAGTATATCCTAAATTGCTTTTTTACCCAGGATTGAAACCCGACCGAAAGGGCGTCAGTCGGCGACTCTACCCTTGGGCTATGGGCGTTCGGTTTAAGTAAACAGACTTTTTAGCGCATATCATTATACGCGCCCAGTATCTAGGGCGCTCTAATTCATTTCACTGAATGAGCGATGCGTACACGCCAGAGTATATATATATATATATATATATATATATATATATATATATATATATATATATCAGCGAAGGAGATGAAATATAAACGAATGAAAGAGAAAGTAAGAAAAGAAATTTGCAGGCGTAGCATTTAGTGTTGAATTCACAAAACAGAATATCAGCCATAAACACAGTTTGCAAAGATGCGAATTAGGATCACATTTTTATGATTTATCTTTTTTTTACGAGACCCATATTGGCAAAGTTAATTTCTAATCCTTATCAACTTTAAGTTGCACTTGTCCGAAATCTTCAAAGAACCTCTTCCTAATCCGCCGGTAACTACCAATCATTTTCAATTTCCGTAGTGGCTTTAAATCTTTAAACCTTTCTCTTCATAATTCATTTCAGAGCTTCAAACTCGCAATATAACCTTTAAATTTATTAATTTTGAAATTCAGCACAGAGCGCTGCATTTTACTTACCAATGAACAGGACAAAGCTGTTTTCATCATAATTGTGCAAATAGATATTATTTCTATAATTTTAATTGTTTAAAATGTTTTCTTTAGAATTATAATATAACCATTGCATATGGAACAGATTTTACACACTTTTCTCGAGAACTAATATCACAAACTTTATATATTTACGCAGGTATTTATTTAACAGTCTCTAAAAGAAAGGTGTGAGAACAATAATAATATTTTTACAAGACAACAGAATTTTATTTTAAGGCAAAGCGATAATTCATACATGATTATAGAATCATTTTTATAGTTCCTTATAAGAAGAATCATATAGTTACAAAATTTTAAAATAAAAAAAATATGCAAAAAATTTATAATGAATTATTTATCATTTACCATGTAAGAAAATTATTATATAGATTTCTTAACAATATAAAATTGCTTTTTAAAACAATAAAATCAACCAGACGATACACAGTATTCGGTGTAAATAGTAAATAATGCCTTTACACACTCTTTTTGACTTGCTTCTAAGTTAAACTTTACCAAAGTTCGCAAAGTAAAAAAAAATCAAACACACATATTTGCCAATTCATACAAGAAAGCATAAAATAATCCTAACTTTTTCGAACAGACCCCATGCTAGATTAGATCATCAATTGAGGCCAATATCATTAAATCATTAAGCACTCATGAAAATGACTAAATATTTGACAATGAAGACACATGCAAAAAGAATGAAGGAACCTTTGAAACAACAATGGGAAACTTTGACGGTGCAGAGAACTCATAGTTTGCTACACAAACTAAATAAAATAATCGATTAAAATTTGATGTTTGTTGATTTACCACGAAATAATTCAAGTGATTCAGGGATTTGCCATCATAAACATCAACTTGAACAATTCGATGTGGTGTATATTTTAGCAGAATTGAGCACGATCTTTACTGGGTGCTTTTCGGCCTTGTGTCACATCTAAACTACGCTTAGAAAACCACCATATGCACCAGCTTAGAAATTTAGATAAAATTAGAAAATTTGATTTAGCTAAAGCAAAATATTAAAAAAGCATTTCTCTGCTCTTTCTCTCTCTCTCTCTCTCTCTCTCTCTCTCTCTCTTTCTCTCTAGTCATCAAAAAAATTAGACATAGTTGATTAAAACCGCGCCGGTAGTGTAAGCATATGCAGGTGATGTAAGGATGTGCGGGTGATGTAAGGATGGGTAGGTGGTCTAAGGATGCGCAGGTGGTGTAATGTATCGTGGCTCTGGATGATAAACCAAAGAGCCAAGTGAGATATTCGAGTGAAGTTCATTATATTTACGCGCAAATACTCTTGGGAAAGGTATAAATTAATTTCTTATCACCCCAGATAAGGGTTAAATAAAATAGAAGACTGAACTAGCAAGATTTAGTTGGCAACCAGTCTAGCAGACAAGAAATATCAAAACCTTAACAATTGTCGATAGTCTCGACTATCAACCATTTGAATGGTGTTATGTCGTGAGTAAGAATAAATAACTCAACAACAGGAATAGGTTAATTGTTGTATTCCGTGAAAATAGTATTTACAAAGGTTATTAGTATCCAATACAAGAATAAGGGTTAATCGTCTCAACCGTCGTAAGTCGTAGTATGAGCAATGGGTACTTCCGGGTCGTCACCGGAAGTCTACGACTGACTTGTCGATCGGCTGCTCGGCACAATCTCCTACGTAGATGCCACCATTACTTTACATAGTAATGGAATAGTCCATTATAGCCGAATAGGCGCGGGCGTCCCAACAAATGGCAAGCGAAAAATAAAAAGAAAAAAAAACGCAAATTAATATCTTACATTAATATAAAGCAAAGTAGACAAAGGCGTAATGGGGGCAGACTACAAAAAAAGGAGGATCTCTATCTTGATAACAGGTTGGCTATTGGTACCGGTTTGGTCTGTTTTGTTCGTGCCGCTTTTACAGTTGTAAAAGTGCTGTGGATTTCAGGTGGGAAACCACACAAAATAATAAATAACAAAAACAGTTATATCGAACAAGATATATAAACTGGAACACAGGTTAGTCAGTTCAGGAATACTATTAGTAGAAATCAATATATACAGTCTTGTAGTGAAATAGTATGTCCGGGTAATGTGTCTATATACAAACAACTTACTCTGCACCAACTTGCTGACCAACTGACTCCTTCCTCTACAACTCCTTAACAACTTCTTCCGTTCTCTGTATAGGCAGGATTATATGGGCACATCAGGCGAGTCCAGTATTATGTGCAAAAAGGGGTGATCCCCCCAAAAAAGGTTGAACTTTGAACCACCTTTCAGACATATGTGTTCCTATCCTGAATTCGGACCTTGAAATGTTACAATTTATGACTTTTTCACATGAAATCATGGTTGATAGTCAGCCTACAGAAATATATCAGCAGCATTACTGTCATTTTTATGGACATCAATATCAAACTTGAATGAATGAATTAACGTCGAAAAGAAAGGAAATATGACAAAAAACTTCAAAAGAAGGAATACGAAACTATCAAAATATCTACAAAAGATAAATTCAATGTCTTGTCTGTGAAAATATTACGAATAAAAACTGTACCAACTAAACAAAGAACATCAATTGGTGACATGTGACAGTAGCAACAACCAAAATGGATATTACATGTAACTCGTAGTGAATATAATGACATAATCATGATGTTGACGTTCTACAATCAGTCAGTCAGTTAAGTGCCATACGTGAAACACGCTTGGGCGATCATATCTCGAAAGAGACATGATTGACTGGGCAGAAGATTATCCCGCAGTGGGTTGCCATTGCTTTCTGCGGTAGACTGGTTGCCAGCCAAGGCTATAGAACCCAATCTGTCCTGTTATTTAACCCATAACTGGAAGGAAGAGACGGATTAATACCTTTCCCAATGGTATTTGCGCGTAAGTGAATGCAATGAATTCAGCTTGAATTTGAACTCGGCTCTCCGATTTCTCGTTCTGAGCCGATATCCACTGCACCACAACGAATATCCGTTCTACAATACTTTGAATAATAGGTTAAGAAAAAAGCTTATACTACTAAATAATGAGCTATAAAATAAATGGAATTGATAATCCTGAAAATTATTTAAATAAAAATTATTTCATAAATTTCAACCGACAATAGCACTCGTACAATGACTGTCAAACGTTTCCTTATAAGGAAAGTCTAATATTATTATTGCCATAACGGGCAAAATGTTTCTAAATTCACACTGATTTTTGTAAGCTTTTAAGAGATTAAATAAACTAGATTTTATATTCTTTGTCTTATATTTCGTGTCTTTGCTGAATTAAAAATATAATCTTTTCAGAAAGGGTTAATTGCAACAACAAAAAAATTAAAACAGTATATATTGTAATCGTAAAACCTAACTACGTCAGTTTTATTGGTTTATATAGATCTTAGCCATGAAGAATATCCCACTGATATCAACGGTCGTTGTCGCTTTTTTCACGTATAAACCCCACACATTCGCCATTACCAAGAAATACTTCATTCAACACATTTCTCACACCTATAAATAGAAAGATACTTTTTGGCAGAATGTCATTGACAACAGCACAGTAATCAGATTTTATTTTTCGTCTCTCTAAACATTACAGCATGAAACAACGCGTAGAACCAATTAACACGAGGTTTCTGCTGATACACGCGTGGAGAGATATGACAAAAAGAAAATGAACATTTCGTTTTCAAGCAAGTATCTTTCCTTCTATGATCTAAAGAATATTTGATCCGCGATCCAATCAAGGATCAGTCCTCGATAAAAAATTTTAAAACAACATACATACAAAGTGGTAAAAAAAACGTGATAACCATATCAAATGTAAGTTGATGAACGTCATCGGCTACAAAATACTCAAATTTACCCAGCTGCCAGGTCTATGTGAAGAGTGTGTTAAATGTATTCCTTTTAACTTTAATAGTTATTCATTTAAAAAAAATAAAAATAAATATTAAAAGACGAAGATAAAATACAGTTAAGATATGTCACACTATCTATCTATCTATCTATCTATCTATCTATGTCTTGTTAATATCTATCTATCTATCTATCTATCTATCTATCTATCTATCTATCTATCTCTGTCTTGTTAATATTTATCTATCTATCTCTGTCTTGTTAATATCTATCTATCTCTCTCTTGTTAATATCTATCTATCTATCTATCTATCTATCTCTGTCTTGTTAATATCTATCTATCGATCTCTATCTTGTTAATATATATCTATCTCTGTCTTGTTAATATCTATCTATCTATCTATCTATCTATCTATCTATCTCTGTCTTGTTAATATCTATCTATCGATCTCTATTTTGTTAATATCTATCTATCTATCTCTGTCTTGTTAATATCTATCTATCTATCTATCTATCTATCTATCTATCTATCTATCTATCTATCTATCTATCTATCAAGAAAAGAGAAAAGAAAACTTTTTCTCGCCTGCTCGTTTCGTCTCGTGACATACTTTATCAATGCAAAGACATAAAAATAATTTTATTTTAAAAAGAAGTATCTATAAAGTAATATTGTTGGGTATGGGAAAAAGCGCTGAAAATTATTCTTAAGATTAACTGAAAATATTAAACATTTAAAATATGTCATAGTTTATGTTTGAAGAAATTTTATGTGCAGTTTAATGTCATGTTAAAATGAGATAGAAATTAACCATTTTCTTTGGATATTTAAAATATTTTTGTTGTGTATGTTAGTCTGGGAAAGTATTGATTCTATTAGGAAAGATAAGGTTGGGAATAAACAGGGGGTTAGATTAATATTTTGATAATATTTGATGATGGCGAAGTTGGGAACGTTCCTTCGAAATTATTTCTGTATATTACCAGATATTCAATTATATTTTGTTAAATTATTATTTATTGGGTCCCTTCTATGTTCATGAATAACTAATTTTAATTTTCTGTGTGTTTTTTCAATGTGCTGTAAGGGACAGTTTTGGCAACTTATTTTTATATGCCTGTCTCCGAGTCACACTATCTATCTATCTATCTATCTATCTATCTATCTATCTATCTATCTATCTATCTATCACAGTATTGTTAATATCTATCTTTCACAGTATTGTTAATATCTATCTTTCACAGTATTGTTAATATCTATCTATCTATCTATCTATCTATCTATCTATCTATCTATCTATCTATCACAGTATTGTTAATATCTATCTATCTATCTATCTATCTATCTATCTATCTATCTATCTATCTATCACAGTATTGTTAATATCTATCTATCTATCTATCTATCTATCTATCTATCTATCTATCTAATCTTATCTATCTATCTATCTATCTATCACAATCTTGTTAATATCTATCTATCTCTCTATCTATCTATCTATCTATCTATCTATCTAACTATCACAGTCTCGTTAATATCTGTTTATCTCTTTTGTTTTTTTTCTAGATCTGACTAAATCCTTAATCGTTTTCGAAGCGGCTGTGACTATTTAGATGTTTCGTTTGTAATCCCGAAAGTTAAATCATATTTCCACTTTTCCAGGCTGTGTGTTGGTGACATGTTCTCCTCCTAGTTGAGACAGGTAAATGAAGAACATTTATAATATTTTTCGTAAAAATGGTTACTCAGATGATGGTGTTTAGCGCATGATCGAACGTACGGTTAGGAGTTTCAGGTCTCCGTTAGTTTTCGGTCCATGTTTGTGTCCCGTGTATTTGAAACTACTGTAGTTAAGTAAATGTATATTAGATTCGTAGTTCAGATGTCATTACCTCTTGAAATTTACTTTGAATATTCATATAGAAGTTACTTGAACTATTTAGTAGCAGGATGTAGCAAATTACCAAAATGAACTTCGATTTTATCATTGTGAGAGGCCATATCTGGTTTCATTGTGTCTTGTTTCACTTTTATAGTTTTTCTCTTTTCAAAATGGGGAAAACGTGATTTAGCGTTATTTTGTAATGGCTATTCTATCATCCAGAGAAACTAAATTAAAAGTAAAGTCTTCTTTTTCATGTTTCATGTCCCTTCAGGACGTAGGCGATCATGAACTTCCACTTGGCTCTGTCGCTTGTCGCTCTCCTTAATTTTTCGTTTGGTATCTCTTCCAAGCCCCGTTACGTCAACCATTTGCTCAGACCTAGCAAGTACGTCTCGCGCTGAATTCACCCGTCTTTTCTTCCCTTTATCCGACCTGTGAGTATCAATTTCTCCAGGCCCTCCTTCCTCATTACGTGCCCCAGGAAACTCATTTGTCATTTCCTGATATTTATTATCAGTTTTCTTCTCGTTTACATCCTTTCCGACACCTCATCGTTGCATATGTGCTCTTTCCATGGTCTCCTCAACATCTTTCTGTAAAACCACATTTCTGCTGCTTCAAGCCTCTCCTTTATATTTGATGAGATGGTCCAGCATTCGCTTGTATACAGAAGGACAGATATCACATAGCAATCTAGCACTCTTTTCTTTGTGCACATTCTTATAATATTTTATTCTTATTCGTTAAAATTTATTTTCTCTATCAGGTGCATAAATTTGATATTTCCGGTTTAATTTAATCTCAGTTTTTCTACTTTCCTATCAGTCAGTTAAGTGCCATAAGTTATTCATGATTTGGGCGAACATGTCTCGAAGGAGACATGACTAACTGGGCAGAAGCTTATCCCGCAGTAGGTTGCCATTGCTTTCTGCCTGGTGAATTATATTATTCTATTAATAAGTAGTAATTAGTGGGGGATCAGTTTATTACTTCATGACAATAGAAAACCGATCACCCACTTTATGCCCAGTAGAAGCCTTAATCATGTTTCTGTTATATTCAGTCAGTCAGTTAAGTGCCATTCGTGATACACGCTTGGGCGATCATGTCTCGAAAGAGACATGACTGACTGGGCAGAAGATTAAACGGTAGTAGGTTGCCGTTGCTTTCTGGGGTAGAATGGTTGCCAGCCAAGGTTATAGAACCCAATCTGTCCTGTTATTTGACTCATAGCTAGAGGGGAGGAGATGTATTATATTATTAAGTAGTAATTAACAGGTGATCAGTTTTTTTTACTTCATAACAATAGAAAACCGATCCCTCACTTTATGCCCAGTAGTAGCCTTAATCATGTTTTCAACTATGACATTCACTTAGTAAATTGCCATAAGTAATACACGCTTTGGGTGAACATGTCCAGAAAGAGACATGAGTAACTGGGCAGAAGATTATACTGCAGTAGGTTGCCAGCCATTTCTAAATAAGCCAATCTGTCCTATTATTTCACCCTTAACTGGAGAGAAGAGACTGATTAATACCTTTCCCAAGGATATTTATGCGCAAGTCAATACCATGAATTCAACTGGAATTTGAACTCGGCTCCCCGACTTCTCGTTCAGAGCCGATACCCACTGCACCACAACGCACATCCTATTCATCTACTCGGCTTAATTTTTGAAGAAATACACTCTCCATTCTTGCATGATCATATAAACCAGGCAGAACTTAAAGTTTTTTTATTAATATGTTTACGTTTAGTCGTAGAAAGAAAAACATATCATGATTAACCGGTGGAGCAATTGTCTATGTGTATATTTTAATAAACACCACTATTTTTTAATCATTTCACCCCGAGCAAGGCATTCCACTGCTACTATTGCGCAGGGGGTTACACAGGTGAAAGTGATGAGAAATAGTGGTTAGGTATAGGAAATGTCAGAAGGAGGGTGATAGACCGAGGAAGAGGGTTGGGTAGATGGGAAGTGTTTGCGAGAATGGATGCGAGTTAGTGTGTTAGGAGGTGTCTATTGACCTTACATTTAAACTCCTGGAGATTGTAGCTGTCGGGGAAGCAAGTATGTGGATGGGAATTCCACAGGTGGGAAGTGTGAAAAAAGAAGCTGTTGGAGTAGAAATTGCGGTTACATTTTATCGGTTTCACTGTGGGACCTCGTTGCTAATCTAGTGTCTCGTGCAAATTCAAATCTAGGGGGCACCAGTGATCTAAATTAATCGGAGCAGAAGCCGTGAAAACATTTATAGAAGAGGCACAGGGAAGCCACGTCAGGCCGGTGAGAGAGTGACTGCAGCCGGTCTGCCAAGTCGGTATCGATCACATTACAGATTCTCCGTTGTATTTTGTCCAGAACCCCGAGGAGAATAGGAGGGGCACCCGACCCGAGTGCGTATTTGAGTTATTACTTTACCTTTGGTATACATGGCTCTTTGTCTGGTATTAGTTATATTTGCAACTTGTCTTTTCATATGGATGTGCAAAATGACCATAATTAAGAACACGCTTGGGCGATCATGTCTTTTTTTGACAGAGCATTATCTGGCAGTAGGTTGACATTGCTTTCTGAAATAGATTGGTTGCCAGCCAAGATACAGAACCCAATCTCTCCTATTATTTAACCCATAAATGGAGGGGAGAGACGGGTTAATACCTTTCCCAAAGGTATTTGTGCGCATGTGAATGCAAGGAATTTAACTGGAATTTGAACTCGGCTCCCCGATTTGTCGTTCCGAGTCGATATCCACTGCACCACAACGCACATCCGTAAATCCGTTACACTTAGCTGTAAATTTTGTGAAATTGGTGAAATATTTCTTTTTAATGAATTCATATATAATTCTCTTTGATTTTCTGTGGACGAGTCCATATTTATAATATTTACATTTGAACTAACGTCTTGTCATTTGTTGATATTACCCTAATTAAAAGAAAAAGATTAATCCGAATTTAAATAACGTACTTTATAACGTAATTTATGGATGTGTTTTGGGGTGCAGTAAATATCGGCCCGGAAGAAGAAATTGGAGAGCCGTGTTCAAATTCAAGTTGAATTCATTGTTTTCAATTACGCGCAAATATTCTTGTTAAAGGTATTGATTCCTTTTAACAATGAGTTAAATAACAAGACAAACTGGGTTCTATAGCCTTGGCAGGCAACCAGTCTACCGCAGAAAATAATGGTAACCTAGTGCGGGATAATCTTCTGCCCAGTCAGTCATGTCTATTTCGAGACATGATCGCCCAAAACGTGTATCACATATGGCACTTAACGGACCGACTGAATATAATGATTGGAATCATGATTACGGGTTCTACTGACCATAAAGTGGGGGATCTGTTTTCTATTATTATGAAGTAATAAACTGATCCCCCCTTAATTACTTAATGATATAATACATGTTCTTCCCCCTCTAGCTATAAGCCAAATAACAGGACAGATTGGGTTCTATAGCCTTGGTTGGCAACCAGTTACCGCAGAAAGCAATGGCAACCTTCTGCGGGATAATCTTTTGCCAAGTCAGTCATGTATCTTCCGAGACATGATCGCCCAAAAGCATGTATCACGTATGGTACTTAACTGACTGACTGACATAATTTATGTACATGTAAAATTCATTTAATCTCTTATTTTACATACTAACAGATGAAAAATACTTGAAGTAAGGAATGAATGATTTCATCAGATTTTACAAGAATCTGAACACATTAAATTACTACAATATACTTTTTTTATATTACAACAATATACTTTCTGGTAAAAAGGTTTAGTCAAATTTTGTATCTTTTTAATCTTTTTACAACCGTTTTTAGTTTACAGAATATTCTTAAGATAATAAATTACTCAATGTGTTGAGCATAATTAAACTTTTTTCCTAATAAACCTTTACATTCCAAAAGAAATGTCTATTATGTCACAATTCAAGAATTTTAATAGACAATAGCTCCTACCCACCATTAGCATGGATCAGGCTAGCCTCCCTGAAAGCAGAAAACTGCGCCACCTTGGCCTAACTCTCTCAGCAGACCTCAAGTGGAATGACTATATTGATGATAAAGAATCGCAAACAATGAACATCACCAAATTACAGAAACTATATCACCTGAGAAATTTCAGCAACTAAAATGGATAGTAAATGGAAGATGAAATCAGTCAATTAAAATGTTGGCATTCTACCCTACACCAAATAAAATGTTACGAAAGTAGCGCTTTTCAGGACTGAAACCTATTGGAATTGAAAAACATAATTTCTTAAAAAATGTTTTAAAAATGTGATTTTATATATTTGAATTAAAATAAACTTTGGCTGCTTGATAAATAAATGTCGAATCGTCCTTTATAAAGAAACGGTTAATATTATGATTTCTGTAATTTTTAAAAATATTAATATTACCATTCAGTTAGTTTATTACCATGTGATACACAATTGGGGGATAATGTCTCTTTCGATTCATGACTGACAATGTAGAAGATTTTCCCGCGGTAGGTTGCCATTTCTTTCTACGGTTTTATAATTATTGTATTTTATTATCAGTATACGCAAATACAGGCAAAAATAAATGCTTACTTTGAAATGAAAATAATAGTGAAAAAGATATCGCCACACGTTTTTTCCTTATTTAGAAAAGGTCATTGCTTCGAAGAATCGTGTTCTTTTTGTACATGGTATTGCATGTCATTGTCAGATCTTGCTTTACCACGGAACTGAAGGCAGATTGAAACAACCTAGAATAAACTGTGGGTGTTTCTCAAAGAATCTTACGTGCCTGCAGCTGAAATTTCCTGACCATGGCAGTTTCTGAAGCAGTTTCTTTTCCGTTTCAGGTGTCTGTTGATTGCAAGCGCGCTTCAAGCTGATAACAATTTCTAAAGGGTTACAATTTCGTTGTCGTGACGAATTTTATCGGAAGGCACATGTACGATGTTCGCTAAGCTACGACAGCGACTTTTTGCTTTTCCATCAAATTGAGGAAATCAGATCAATTTATTTTTTACGAGCGAACCTGAGTTGAGGAAGCGTTTTATTCCGTATTGTCGGGCTGTTTTTCAAGAAAGGTATATTGCGTGGGAAAACTGTTAGAAATTCCAAGAGAACAAGTGTCTGGAAGCCAAAAGGAACACGACAATCCTTGCATCCTAATATCTTCTTCATCCAATTTCTCCTAGGAGGATATCATGGTATACATTATCAGCAGCTGGATGTCAATCAAAAATGCATTTCATTTGAAGCTTAGCTTACAGCCTCAAGAAATACACAAGAAACGAAAAGGAATTTATTAAGGAAATTTTGTGAAGAGTAATAAAATAATTTCAATTTTATTTTGTTATGATTATCACAGGTTTTGAACATTAATAAGAAAAAATTATCAAGCAAATTTAAAAACAATCTTTACTTTATGCTATTAATATAAACACCTATTTCTATTCTTTATATAAATTGTTTCGATGTATCAATTTTTAGAAATATTGAAATCAACTTTAAATCGACGTGTGCTTTATAAATTAAATATAAAAAGGCTGGATATTTTAATGTTTTCACGTTTCGTTTTATAAAGAACCTCTCAATTAGAAGTTGATTTAATTATAAAATTGACCTTCTTTACTTAGAACTTTTCTCTCTTCTGTTTCCCTTTTATTTAAAAATAGTTGTGCAGACAAAAAGTAGCAAAACAATGGTATATCAAATATTAGCTTCGGAAGGATATATTCTTAAAATTCTCATAAAATATTCAATGTTTGTTATCAGCCGACATCTAACCAGGAAATATCATTATAAATTAGCAAAAAAACAGAAATGTTTTTTTTTTCTTTTAGTTCTACTAGTAAAAGTATCTCCCGGTTGTAAGAAAATTGTTTTACTGATTTTTATGATAAGGAATAATGAGAGATATCCGGATTACCTTAAAATGTGCTGTGCTTAGGCAGAAGTTAATTGCATTTTAATCCCAAGGCTCCATTACAACGTTAATTAATGCATAATATTTTTTTCTTTTTAAAGCTGATATAAAAGCTAGATTGATACCTTTCATTTTACAAAAAATATTTACAATAAAATCTGTCAACATTTTGGACTCTTTTAGTATTTCAAAACTTTCTAATTTCAGTATATCTTCTTATATTCCAATTTGAAGGATGTTCAAAATACAAAATAAGAAAAATATACACATTTTCTTTATTAAAAAGAACACATTAGTGAAGATGATAACATTTGTAAATATAAATTTTTTATCTTGATCCTGCTTTCATGCGAGAAAAAAACAGTTTCATTTAATGTTCCAGTTAATTTCCATTTTATCAGCTCTTGATAAAATTGTTAAATATCTTTATCTTAGAACCACAGAAGTTGATCACTTTTAAAAACAAATTTAATAGCCACTGATTGGTTCGTTTTTTTCAGATTATCAACCCTTTGTTGACATTTTAGGGAATTTAAGAATAATTCTTTTTTGTGAATTAACAATTTTTTGCGAATAATTTCATTTTTCTATATGCAAGTCTGACAATTTAGCCAAGAGGGGGTGATGGATCCATACCTTTCCGAAAGGAATTTGCATATGTGGGTGTAAGGATCACGAATAGAATTTAAATTACCAACAAAGTATCCGTCTTAATGCCAGACCGTCTTTTATAAGTTTACATCTATGGTTCAGTTTGGCACTAATTTAATTTTATAGTTAATTGTCTTTTAGATATTTGCATCGTTGTTTCAGTTTGACACATATTCAGTTTGACATCAGATTGTCTTTTAGATATTTCTATTATATGAATAATCTCATTAAAAGTATCAGGCATAGAAGTTGGAGATGTGTTCGTGGCAGACTCGGAAGTAAAAATGACTGACCTACTGTAATATATTACCTTACTGTATGAGAGAGGAAAAAGAACAGAGGTGGTTGACAGATATATCAGGCTATGGATGACGTTAGGAGCATGTAACAAAAAACAAAAAAACAAAAAAAAGACACAAACGATAATCGGTTTGAAAGCCAAGAATGATATGGTTGACAGATATATCCGGCCGCAGACGATATTAACCAAGTCACAACTCTAAAAAGCAAAGAATACGTGGAAGTTTTAAGACTATATAGAGTCTGGAGGTTTTTTCTGAAGATACTGAGAACTCCCGCTGGCTTCCTATTCCCGACAGCCCCTTCGTGTGCGCGATATCTCTCCAGCTGCCCTCCTACTCAACTGTATTTTTATCTATACGCGTTCCTTGTTGTTCGTCCAGATCCAGAGGCAGTATATAACACTGTTATCCTATAATTGTTGGACAAATATCTTAACAAATGAAGAAGAAATTAGTAGTGTTAGAGATGCGGTTCTACCGAAGAATTTCTGTGAAAGGTTAAAGGACAAAACGTGTGAGCGACAAAGAAGTCTTAAGCAAATTTTAAACTACAAGCAAATCTATATTTGTATTCGGAAGGCGACAGGAGAAAATTGTGTTCAAAATCATGCTTTCAAATTATTTATTAACATCGAGCAGAAAACAAAAAAAAAGTTTAGCAAAGATTATCTGTCTGAATAATCAAGAGAAAAAAACCCTTGCGAACATAAAATGTTTTATCGTCAAAATAAAAAAGTGAAACAAAATGTTAAAGTTATTTTGTGATTCTCATGAGGAAACGAGACAGAAACATAATAAACAAATAAAACAATGGAAAAAAAGAAAAGATGCAAAAAGAATTATTAAATTATTAATAACTCGGTTGATTGCAGATGTTAAATTTATTTTTAATCAGGAGAAATAATAAATTTAATGAAAAACTTTAGCCAGTATCTTTCTGAGATTTCTCGTCTTTTCAACCATATAACTCTTCCGGAAATCGATGCGGTACTAAATCGAACAACCTGCAAATAAAACAACTCTTTTTTTGAAACGAAAGCCATGTACTGAAACATAAACTGATTTCAATCTGTTAAACGCACCGAAATCCGAAAAAAAGAAAACTAAATATCTAAATAGAACTCTGGCTGCAAATATTTGGACAATGTGAATTAAAAAATGAAGAAGGACTTGTATCTATGTTTTATTGATTATGCAAAGTCGTTTGACAAAATACGCCACAAAGAATTAATGGAGTTGCTTGGCAGCCTCGACATATTTGGGAAAGACCTAAGAGTAATCAAGAATCTCTACTGACAGCAAACTGCATGCATACGAACAGGCAACGAATTCAGCAGTTATACAAAGATTGAAAGGGGCATAAGACAAGGATGTGTCTTTTCACCGGATCTATTCAACTTGTACAGCAAGACTGTTCTGAGAACCCTAGAAGTTATGCCAGGATTCGTCATTGGAGGCCACAATTTAAACAATATAAGGTACGCAGATGATATAGTGCTGATAGCAGACACAGAAAGAAAACTACAAGACCTCCTACAGAAGGTAGCTGAAGAGAGTGACAAGAACAGACTACAAATAAACTGTAAGAAAACCGAATGTATGGTCATCAGTACAAAAGGCAGCCCAAAATGAGAAATACAGGTGAGGGAGATTAAAATCAAGCAGGTACAAAAATTTAAATACCTAGGAAGTGTTCTAACAGAAAACGGAAAGTGCAACACTGAGATCCGAAGGCGAATTGGCATGGCGAAGAAGCATTCCAGACGTTGAGTGAAGTATTAAGAAACAGGACAATTTCGCTAGAAACAAAGAGGAGAGTACTGGATTGCTATGTGATATCGGTTCTTCAATATGGCAGTGAATGTTGGACAATATCTTTGAAGATGAAGGAAAAATTGAAGCAGCTGAAATGTGGTTCTACAGAAGGATGTTGCGGATATCATGGACTGAACATGTGAGCAATGACAAGGTTTTGGAAAGGATGGAGACGAAAAGGAAATTAATGCTGAGCATCAGGAAGAGACAGCTGAAGTTCCTGGGACATGCAATGAGGAAGGAAGTCTTGGAGAATCTGATACTAACAGGCCGGATAGGGGGAAAGAGACAGTGGAAAGCAGCGGATAACATATTTGAAGGGCATGATCAGGTGGATGACGGAATGAAGGTTGCATGGTGCAACAGGAGAACGCGTGCTAAGAGCCACCAGGTTCAGGGAGATGTGGAAAGCCATGATCGCCTACGTTCTGAAAGGACATGGCACATAAAAGAAGAAGAAGAATTTAAAAAAATGTAAAATAACAACTTGTAGATACAATATTAAGGTATTGGGAAAGATATCAATCCGTCTGTTCCTTCCAGTTATGGGTTAAATAACAGGACAGATTGGGTTCTATAGCCTTGGCAGGCAACCAGTCTACCGCAGAAAGCAATGGCAACCTACCGCGAGATAATCTTCTGCCCAGTCAGTCATGTCTCTTTCGAGACATGATCGCTTGGGCGATCATGTCTCGAAAGCACTTAACTGACTGACTGACTGACTAACTGACATACAATATAATGATTTTGTTAGCTTGGAACTGTTGGTAACAAGTACGATAGTTTAGGCCTGAAAACTATGTCTTACCATAAACAAACCGTTAGCAAGCACATCTGTAAAGTAACATGTATATCACATCATGGAATCTAGGCTACATTATTATTTATTTTATACATGGTCGGTAGTAGTTTCCAAATTAAAATCATGTAAAAATCATGTCTACATGGAGCAACTGTAAACAAACGCATCTCATCATGTATCAAAACATAACAGTCCAAAAAAACTGCAATGTTATTGGTTTTAACCTGGCATCTCGCTTTCACCTACTTTTCCTACCGTTGTAGTGTAGTTTCCCTAAGCTTTTTCTAAAAATAATTTCATGGTAATTGTCTTTTATGATTTTTCCTTTAAGATATCTAAATTTTATCAATATAAGCGCTGTACTGGATTGGCAGAAAGATTTCATCATTTTATAGTTGAAATGGCTAGATATAAGCCTTCTATTCATTTCTCGCACTTCTTGTTTGTAGAATTCTCTTCCTGTTTATTGTTTTTTCTTTCAAGCTTGATCTCTAAATATTTAATTCTAAACAAGAGGATTATACAAGATTTATAAAATATAAATATAGTGATTCCAAAAGCCTAATCTAAGAAACACATAATGTGAAGTATAATAAAGAAAGGGGGCTTGGATAAATTAACACTCACAGAATATACAAATCAACCATCCGACCGTGCATAGAATGCTGTTGTCATATCTGGCCACTCCCCACTGCTGTTCATCTCAGCGTTATCGAGAGGCTCCCGAGGTGAATCTGTAATATGATTGGTCCCGACCTGGCAGCTCGACTCTAACAACTTTCCCATCGTCGGGATGTAGCTTCCCTCTGTCTTTTCTATAAGTATTTTCATGGCTTCTGCTTTGACGAACTTGGGTCACTGGGGACCCCTCCACAAGAATTTACTAGGGCAATCACCCTTTTATAGTTAGATCAACCAAATACAGGTGACAATTCTATTCCAGCAGCTTCGTTTCTCGCGCTTTCTGCCTGTGGAACTCCCTTCCATATACTTGCTTTCCTGACGGCTATAACCCCCAGGAATTTAAATGCAAGGTCAATTCCTATCTCTTATTCACGTAACTCCAGCCTTTTCTACATCTCCCCGTGTATCTTGTTCTTTTCCTTTCTCTCTATTGTCGCAACGGTCTTCTCTCCAGTATTCACATGCTTCTCTTGCCCTTTCTCTGTCACCCCTTGTAGCTGCTTCGTCTTTTTCTTCACTCTCCTCCTGCCTAATACTTCAACTATCTTATGTAACCCACTGCACATCAATGGTGTTAACGCCTTGCTTGGGGCGAAATGATTAAAAAACTGCTAAAAGCAATAGTTTTAAGAAACAACGAATAACTTAAATGGTGAAATTTGGAACGATCGTAAGAAAAACCCATTGCTTAGAGCTACAAAGGACCGTGATCTATAGGGAGGCATGGTCGTTTATGTCCTTAGGGAACATATAAATAGAAGTAAATCTATTATAGAAAACATTATTCGTAAACAAATTCATCATCTGTTATTTAGACTCGTGAGAATCTAATATCTACTCATATATCATGTGTCATATTTTTCTAAATTCTTCGCTATTTGTGATGGTTTTTGCCTTTCTACCTTGTCAGTATTGGCCATAGAAATTATGACAATTGGATTTGTCAGTATCAACTTTAATTCAGCGGAGCGGATTTGGACGGTCAACACAATATGAGACACAATGCAAATAATTCCGTCCTTTAAAAGAATCGAAGTAATGGATTTTCCAACCCGATACGTATAACACAAATTTAATAAAATTACCCACATTGCTCGATTTCGGCTTTCAGCTCGAAGGCAGCGGGTATTGTTTTTTACTTGATTTAACTATTTAGTCGGCAATCGACAAAATACACTTTTTTCATTTCGCTGAATTCAGAAATTCATGCACTTATAGAATATTCGACACGGAAACAAGTTTTCCGCCATTGCGAAAAAAAACAGAAAACCTGAGGCCTCAGTCACTTTTTCCTTGTTTTTTTTTTTTTTTTTTAATTGGAGTAGATAGTTTCTACTATCGCCCGGTCTCACACTCCACCCCCTTCTTTTGAATGAGTTTAGAGGTGATCACCTTGTTTCTTGTTTAGGAAGGGGTTCCCGGTTCATCCCCTTTCTCTGGTCTTGGTGTTAGTTCAGCTGGAAGCTCTTTGCAGTTACGGAGTATGGTGGCAAAGTCTTTACATTCTGAGGGTACCGGGTTGGCAGTTTCCTGGTTGCTGCTTCCGACTGGTAGTTAGGAGCCCGAACTCTTGCGTAGCGTCTTGAGAGGCCGCTCTGATCAACAGTTGAATAATACCGGGGTTCTTGTAGTGCCATATCGCGCATGGACGGGCGTCCCTGCATGAACGTTCGGTGGGCAACCCCGAGGCCACATTATGTTGTAGGCCGCGCCAGTCTCCATCCTTCACAAGTTGCAAATGATTGACCGACTGATTCTATTCTAAGACCACTCCTTTAACTGAATTACTACCCTGCTGGTGTCCACACCATGAACTTTTCAATCACCCAATCCCTTACGCAAGTAGTGGACTTCCCCACGCGTTTCTCCGACAACCCTAACGGAAGGAACTCACTTCTAGACCTCTGCTTCACTTCCATCCCAGACTCTTGCACTACCAGACAACTCTGCCCACTTGGAAACTCTGACCACACTGTAGTGTCCGTCAATATTTCACTCCACTCCCGCCCGACCCATGAAACACAGACAAGTAGAATATCATACTGCTATCAAAGAGCAGACTGGGATTCGTTCCGAGACTTCCTCTGTGACATCCCTTGGAACAACGTCTTTAGTCTTCCCATCGAAGAATGTGCATCCGAGGTCTCCTCCTGGGTTAAGGCTGGCATTGATGCCTTCATCCCTGCTAGGAAATTCCAGCTTAAATCTCATTCGTCTCCATGGTTCTCACCCGCTTGTTCGGCTGCCATTGCCCACCGGAATCATTTCTTCCGACTTTATCGTAACTATGCGTCGGAACAAAACAGGCGCCTTTTCACTTCAGCTCGTAATAAGTGTAAAAGGGTACTTAACGAAGCTAAGATGTTGTTTGCTGCCAGAATGAAGCAACGCATAGCATGCTCTAAATTCGGCTCTAAAGACTACTGGCGACTCTGTAAAAGAGTACTTAACAAGAGCAAGTCCACAATACCCCCGCTAATCAACAAATTTGAGGTCCTCACCTCCCCAGCAGATAAGGCTGAATGTTTTGCCCGCAGATTCTCGAACAATTCGAGTCTGGACTCGTCTGGAGTTTTTACACCCGACTTCTCACCTAGAACCGAGGCACAACTGAATGATGTCCACATTACACCTTCGCTTGTCTCTAAGATAATCTTAAAACTTGACCCTCACAAAGCGAGCGGTGGTGACGGAATCCCAACCATAGTCTTAAAGAAATGTGCCCCTGAACTCTCCTCTATCCTTTCTAAGCTCTACAACCTCTGCCTATCTGCTTCCTGCTTTCCTGCCTGTTGGAAATCTTCCTCTATAGTTCCTATATTTAAAAACACTGGAGAACCCTCTGACCCTGCAAATTACCGCCCTATCAGCCTTCTTCCGATCTTTGGCAAAGTGTTCGAAGCCATTATCAACGCCGAGGTGGTTCAGCATCTCACAGCACACAGGCTCCTCTCGGACAAGCAATATGGTTTCCGCTTCACCAGGTCTACTGCTGATATGCTAACGACCATCACCGAGTACATATACCAGGCACTCGACAGGAATGGCGAAGCTCGAACCGTTGCATTGGATATATCTAAGGCGTTCGACAGAGTTTGGCATGCTGGCCTTCTATGTAAACTGCGGAGCTATGGTATAACTGGACATTTGTTTGAACTAATCCAGTCATTCCTCTCTAACCGCACAATGAAAGTGGTATTAAACGGACATGCCTCTCAGAACTACCATACAAACGCAGGTGTCCCCCAAGGCTCCATCTTAGGTCCTACACTCTTCCTGATATATATTAATGATCTGCCTGATTCCATAAGAACCCAAATAGGTTTGTACGCCGATGACACCACAGTTTACTCTCGCCTCCAACAAAAATCTGGTGTAGGCGTCAAAGCTAAACTCGCAGCCGAGATTGAAAAAGACCTCCAATCCATATTGGACTGGGGTAAGAAGTGGCTAGTAAATTTTAATGCTTCTAAAACGAAGCTACTGTCAATTAACCATCATCGACAATCTCACCTACCTCCCATTAGCATGGACCAGGCTTGCCTCCCAGAGAGTAAAACACTACGCCTCCTTGGTCTCACACTTTCAGCGGACCTCAAATGGAATGACTATATCGAATCCATTGCTAAATCCGCTGCTATGAAAGTCGGTTCTCTGTGTAGGGCCCGGAAGTTTTTTCCGTCTAAATCTATCCTGCACATTTACAAATCTACCATCCGCCCGTGCATTGAATACTGCTGCCATATCTGGTCGGGTGCCCCTGCTGTTCTCCTCGGGCTTCTCGATAAGGTTCAGAGGAGGGTCTGTAATGTGATAGATACCGACTTGGCAGACCGCCTGCAGTCTCTCTCCCACCGGCGAGACGTGGCTTCGCTGTGTCTCTTCTATAAATACTTTCACGGCTTCTGCTCCGATGAACTTAGATCACTGGTGCCCCCTAAATACGAATTTGCACGAGATACTAGATTAGCAACTAGATCCCACCCTTTTACAGTGAAATCGATAAAATGCAGCCGTAACTTCTACTCCAACAGTTTCTTTCCTCGCACTTCCCGACTGTGGAATTCTCTTCCAAACGATTGCTTCCCCGACGGCTACAATCTTCAGGAGTTTAAATGTAAGGTCAATAGACACCTCCTAACACACTAACCTGCTCCCATTCTATCAAACACTCTTCCCATCTGCCCGACACTCATCCTCGCTATCCTTACTCATCTATTACCTTTCTCCTGACATTCCCTATGTCTATCCACTCCTTCTCTTTACCTTCCCCTATGTAGCCCCATGCGCAATAGTGGCAGTGGAATGCCTTGCTTGGGGTGAGATGATTAAAAAAAAAAAAAAAAAAAAAAGAAAAAAAAAGGAAAAAGCTGATAAAAATGAAAAAAAAAGAAAAGGAAAAATGTTGATACGGCACTGAATTATTGACCAGATATAATGAAATTAGAAAATACCGTGTATACAATATCCGATGATTTCGAGAAAATGCTGAAATGGGTGTGTTTTTCCCATGACAACTTTAGCCTAAATTGTATATTCATAGACAAATTTTGCTGATTTTTACTAACTTTCAAAGTTGTAGTCATTTTTAGTTTATTTGCTTTTTTTTACATCGATTGGGCTCTGAATAGCAATTGACAATAACGAGGTAGCTTCTTTTATATGATTATAAATTTTTATATTTTTGCCTTTTCTCCCTTTGTTTAAATTTTTTGATATATTATGTTAACATATAATTTATAAAATATCCGTTTTAATGTAATTATTCTTGAAGGGTATTTATGCACAAGCAATAAAAATTTAATTAAACGTAAACGATAAATATTTACAAAAACAGCGCTGTAAATCTTCACATCAACATCATGCCTTGTTACACGATAAAAGCCAAATTGTTTCTTAAAACCTCTTGATATTTTTCTGAATGGTGTACAAATTGCATCAAGTTTCTTATTGTAGTTTCAAGTGGTAACAATAAAGTAGCGGTTGTGTGGATTTTAAGTATTCTCTTAAAATTGTATAGATTATATCTTTGTTTTTGATTCAATGAAATATATTTGGTTATATTAATTTGTTAACATGTCACTCAATAACTTCCGGGCCTAACTAATAAAACAAATATTTTAGAAAACATTTGATTTTATTCATCAACATACTTTCCTTCTAGGATGATATACTGATTCCAATGCTTTTCTAACAATTCGATACCTTTTTTTGTAGAAAGATTTTCCTTTTGTCTAAAAATGCACGTCAGTTTACGATATCACCAAATCTTTTTCCCTGGAACATTCTTTTGAGGTTTGCATCCACCCTATTCTCCAGATCCAGATCTGTTTGCCAGTAGTCGCCCGGAGCCGCATCTGGAGAATAGGGTGGATGCGGAAGCGATTTGAAGTGCAATTCATGCTGTTTTACCATCGTTGCGATTGACTTGTGCTACGGTGCATTGTCTTGGTTAAAGGTCACTTTTCTTGTACATTTGTGGCCTTTTTTGGCAATTCATTCCTTCAAACCCACCAATAATGCAATATAACATTTCCTGTTGATGGTTCTTCCTTTCCCAAGTAATCGATGAAAAAAATATCTTGCACATCCAAAAATACGAATCCCCAAACATTGCCCACTAATTTTTGCCTCTTAGCTTGCTTTGGACGCATTTCACTCGCTGCTGTCCAGTCAGTTGACTGACGATTTGACTCTGGAGTGAAGTGTTAGATCCTTGTTTTATCCATTGTCATATATTTACGCAAAATCACCTTCTTTTGGCGTTGAAACAGTTGCAAACAACGCTCTGAATCGTCGGCGTGTTGTTATTTTTGATCGACTGTCAGCAAACGCGGCGCCTACTTTGACAAATGTACATGCGAAATGGTGAATACACTGCCTTTTGAAATGTTCATCTCCTCTGCTATCTCACGCAAGTTCAATTTACGATCGGTCAAAACAAGTTCGTGGATCTTTTTGGTGTTATCCGGGACAATTGCCGATTTTGGGTGACCTGAGCTTTCAGTATCATTTCTGTCTGTAAGATCGCGTATAAAGTTAGCATATCACCTCTTAACTGATGTTTCCGACGGAGCAGAATCCAAATAACACTTATCAAGACATTTGTTTTGATCGAACAGTATTTTTACCCATCCGAAAGCAATGCTTTATCAACACACAAAATTCAGATTTTTCCAATGTTTTGAAAATTTGCAACGGACGCTTCACTTAAATGACTGTAATTAGTAAACTAATAATCCGATTGGGCCCAATTTTTGTCACGTGCCATTTAAAGGTTAGTACTTCATAAAAATTATATGGATTTTGTTATTCAAAGCGATATCTATATGACAGATCTGGGACTTATTGAGTGAAGTGGTAATTCTCATAATTGATTGTTTAATTTTCGACTATTTTTTTCCTTGCGTAATCTGAAAAAGATTTTTGTTAAAGTTTTGTTCTGTTGAAATTGTAAATTTTTTTCGGAATTTTTGTCATGAAAAGTTATCACTACTTATACCATTTATATTTGAATTATTGTCCTTATCTTTGTTGTTTTTATGACAACGTTTCGTTTGTTGTGCCCGTTGGTCTTCTTCACATGTGAATATCCAAATAACTTATAGGCAATTCTGGACTGAATCTTTTATTTAATCTCCAGAGATAGACGTTTTTCATTCCCCTGCACACGTCTAGGGATATCTCGTCTAAGCCTCATTCATATTTAGTACTGTTTGGTTACTGTTCCTTCTTTTCCCACGGATTATAAATACACACTGCCCGAAACAGTGATTGAATTCTTTGTTTCTGAAAATACCATTATGGATTACATTCCTGAGCCTCAGTATAAGTAGTCATAAATAATTAGTGACCGTTTTTATCATTGTAATATTATCAATGATAATAATAAGTGAAAAGAAAAAAGTATCATAAAAAAAACGGTTAGCATTGCCTTTTTGCCGATAAAAGTTAGCTGGAAAGCATTGAGCTGGAAGAGAGTTCGACGAATGAGAAGTGTTATTTTAAAACAACGTTTCGAGTGATTAATCTCTTGACCTTCATCATACTTATGCTATCTTTGAATTCTCTCGGAGAATTTTGTCATTCTTCCTGCAGTATAAACTGACGAAGTAAAAACATCAGAAAGGAAGAAGAATGTTTTGCCTCGAAACATTACATTAAGGTTGATAAACCGTAAAAAACAAATCAATAAATCAAAACGCCCCAAATCATCATGTTGTACTAGGTTAAAAACAGGAAAGAACAATCACTGACTTGACATGGAACGTCCGACGGTTCCTAGACGGTGCGGTGTGCATCATAGGTGAGACGCCAGAAGATAGCAGGTGAAGCGAAATGATTAATCACTCGAAACGTTTGTTTAAAATAACACTTCTCATTCGTCGAACTCTCTTCCAGCTCAATGCTTTCCAGCCAACTTTCATCGGCAAAAATTTAGAGGCAATGCTAACCGTTTTTCTTGATGATACTTTTTTCTTCTCACTTATTATTATCATTGATAACTCACTCCTCCAATTTGAGGACTGTAATTACTATAATATTAATAACTGATGTATTGCAATAATATCACAATGATAAAAATGGTCACTAATTATTTATGACTACTTATACTGGGGCTCAGGAATGTAATCCATAATGATATTTTAAATTTTGAAATTATATTTATTTTTGCTATAAAAATTATATGAAACTGCTTCTAAATATTTGACTGTCTTTTAATCATTTTACGCCACCGGCTATTTTCCTGCGTCTCACCTATGAGGCACGCGCATCGTTTGGGAACAACTGTACTAGGAGTTTTCTATTCCATATTGTCATTTTGGCTGATATTTTTGTAAATCTTCACTTTTTCTTTCACTGTCATTTTCAGAATGGTTCTTCTTCTTCGGTAAATGATTATAATTACTGGTAAACGTTTAATTGTGCAGTTCAGTCAGATAAAAGGCGAAATATCGATGATTACAGGTTAGAAATATGTCTGCCTTTTCTATAGGGGTAGTTTTTCTTCAATAATATTTCTCTCTATATATCTATTTATATTTTTGACATGAGTTATTATAGTTATTTCCATTGTTCGAAAAATGTAAATGCTACGTGAGATATTAGTTTTATAAACCAGTAGATATAGGCACTGGTTGGATTCAGTGTTTTGACCAAAATTGTTAGTTCAATAATTGACTTCGAAAAAAAAACATAAAAATGGCAAACCTGTACGACATTTCCACAAACTGTAAATTTGTTGATTATCATTTTCTTTACATTTTTCTGTGCATTCTTATCGATTAGTACATAAAGTTTCCGATTAAAGAAAAAATTTTGAAAAAAAATCAATATTTAAACATTTTTAAGGGTGTTCAGTTTCTCATACAACGTTATAGTAAATCGATCCTCCATTTTGGAAGAACTCACTTCGAGTTGTTGTCCTTTGCCTTTTTTTTCCAAAACTTGTAGGAATTTAATGAAAAAGATGGTTCCGGAAATATGTTTTTATTCAAAACCTTTTTTAGAATAGGAATTATTTTAAAGATTGTCTGTCAAAATTTTTTCAATGTTTTACATGTCATATTTTTCAGTCTAAATTTTCTCACAACAGGAATTATCTTAAAGAAACTCTTTCCAAAACTTTTTTTTAATGTTTCAAATAACTTATTTTTCATTGACATGAAGTAGGGATAATTAAAATTTCTCCATGGATTTGTCCATCTTCAAATTGTAAGCTTCTCTACATGGTCTCAGCGACATCAAAGCGACCTCAACGCGAGCGTTTACAAAATGGAAGATCGATTTACTATAAGGTTGTATGAGAAACTGAGCACCCACTAAAAATCTTAAATAATGAATTTCCAAATTTGTTTTGATAATCTTAAAGATTAGGGACTAATCGATGATATTGCACTGAAAAAAGTAAATAAAAATGATAATCAAGAAATTTACAGGTGGTGGCAATGTCGTATAGGTCCACCAAAAAAACTTTAAGCGTCGAGTTAAATGGATGTAACTGATACTGTGACATCTGAAAGAAGCATGACTCGTGAAACTAGAACAATCAACCCGGGTAAGTAAATTAGAAGGTTTGTTTTCTAATCACCGAAAGAAGATCGAAACTTCGCGAATAACAACAACAATAAGGACAAAATTCGAATAATGTTTTTTGTGCCGTCTCTTCTCAGAACGGTCCTGTTTTACCACAATCTGTTATTACTTGCAACTCTATATAAATTCTGTCGTTCCCTTATTTCTAAAGCCCGTTCAGACATTAATTTTCTCAAGCTCGTTAAGTATGGCATCCGTTCTTTTCCTCCGTCTCGTTTACCCTCAATCATTCTAGGGAGTAATAGATACTCTAAGTCAAGCCATCTGTCCTCATTATGTGCTTCAGAAAGTCCAACTGTCTATTTCTGATGTTAAGTATAAATTTCCTTTTAGTTTAAACTTTATCTAAAATCTCATATGTGCTCGATCTATTAGACCCTTAACATCCTTCTGTAGAACCGCATTTCTCTTACTTCAAACCTCTCTTCAATAATATAATCACGAAAACAATAAGGTTAAATATATATTTTATGAAACTTTGAAAAGAAGAAACAGGACTTGCTTTGTCAGATTTAATATATTTAAGAATATATATATATATGTATATATATATATATATATAATTATTAATGAAAATATATATAATAATAAAAAATAAAGACAATTTTAATTATTTTCAACATTTAGTGAAACTGGTTCTCTGTATCGAAGAGGCTGCTTAAACCTGAATATTTCCTCTTCAAAATTTCAATATAATTTAATATTTCATTCCCTGACGCTTTCCCATACAATTTCGATGATAAAAATATTTTAATACAACATTCTGAAAGAATTATCAAGAAAATTGAAATTAGCAATCTTCGAGTTGAATTTTCCAAACAATATCGAAAAACCCGAAAAATCGCATTCAATGTTTTCTTGTATTTTCTTCTCTACCCACCATCTCTGATAATTTCTGGTTATTTATTTGTAAATAAAATACAAATCACTCACCTTATGACAATATTCATTTTAACTGTGAAACGCGGCATGTCTTAGACAGTTTTAATTGGCTGAATAGAAGATGAAACTAATTTTACTTTATTATTAAATCTCATTCGAAATAAATACAAACAATCATGTGATATTTGATCCATATATTTGAATAAAAATCAATCTGTCCGAATAAAGAAATAAAAGAAAAAGAGCTCAGTGTTTGATTACAAAATTACAATGTTTCTGAATATATGATGATAACATATTTTAATTGCCAGATTTTGCAAATAAAATAATCATAAAAATAATCTTCATTAAAATGAAAGCGCTTAAAATATTGCTCACAATCCATTTTCAGACAAACAAGTCCCTTAAACATTCCTAACTACCTACGTTTCTATCTATCTATCTATCTATCTATCTATCTATCTATCTATCTATCTATCTATCTAGATTCACTCATATCTATCTATCTATCTATCTATCTATCTATCTATCTATCTATCTATCTATCTATCTATCTCAGTCTGTTCATTATTTATCTATCTATCTATCTATCTATCTATCTATCTATCTATCTATCTATCTATCTATCTAAGTTTTTTTTTTGCTCGTATTTAAATACTTATACTATCATCATAATACTCGTTATCTGAAAGATAAATACAGTCAAAATACCATGTTATAAATTTACTATCAATTGATATTTAATAACATCGGATTATCTTTTGGTCGATTTTATAATCCTTAGCCAAAGAGGATAAACCTTTTTAATGTGAATATTTAATACTTATTATTATATATCAATAGCAGTTTAATATCCTCAAAATATTTACAACAAAAGACTGACGCACTTTTGCATACAACTCGGAACAGTGCATGCCTTGATGTGTGCATGTTTACGTATACGCTGGGGTGTGTATATTTGCGTATGTATGTGTGTTTCTGTGTTTAACTGTGCGCGTGTGTGTTTGTGGATAGAGATATTTGTGTGATTATTTATTTAGTATCAAACACTTTCCAACCTTACATGAAGAACAATGCCAAAACCAATATATATAAACCCCAACTTTAACCACCCACCCTCCATTATCAAACACATCCCATCATCGATAGAACGCCGCATTAACACACACTCATCAAATAAAGAAATATTTGATAAACACAAGGTAATTTACGATAAAATCCTTAAGGATAGAGGATATCAATCATCAAAAATCAGCTTTGTGGAAAAATTCAAGAGTTTAAAAAGAAAAAATAGGAACCGAAAAATCATATGGTATAACCCTCCTTTTAATCAATCAAGGAACTTCAAGCTGAGACATAAATTTCTTCAACTAATAGATAAGCATTTCCCCAAAAATAACCCTCTAAATAAAATATTCAATAAAAATACAATTAAACTAAGTTATAGCTGCTCCAATAATCTAGAAAAAATAAATACATAAAAACAAAATATTAAAAGCACACAACAAAAATAACTCCAACACTAATAACAGTCCGGCCCATAATTAAAACCCTTGGAATTGTAGAAACCCTAACCAATGCCCCATGAATTACAAATGTCTAACGAAATGCCTGATATATATGTGTTCGATCTGATCCATGGAGAATCCTCAGAATGAAAAAATGTATATCGGAAATACCATGAACGTATTTAAAAAACGATTTTACAATCACCTGTCATCCTTAAATATCAAAGAAAAACAAAACATGACATCTCTCTCCAAATACTTTTGGAAGTTAAAAGACGAAAATAAAACGCCTAAAGTTAAATGGAAAATCCTTAAACAAGCAAGAACAGCTAAATCTATAAATGAACCATGTTTCCTCTGTCTACAAGAAAAAATTGAGATCCTTAAATATATGAATAGTAACAAGCTTTTAAGCTGCAAACACATCAGGGAGCTAACATTACAATCATGCTAAAGAAATACTACGAGAGCCCAAAATAGGACCCAATATATATATATATATATATATATATATATATATATATATATATGTGTGTGTGTGTGTGTGTGTGTGTGTGTGTGTGGTATATATATAATCGCCGACTGACGCCAATTCGGTCGGGTTTCGATTCTGGGTTAGCAAGCGACCGGAGTCTAAGCCGTACTGAAGAACTGTAATACAGCAAAACATGTCTGTCTGCGGATGACTATATATATATATATATATATATATATATATATAAATTCTATGAGGTTTAATATTAACTATAAAATAAGGTGTAAAATCATAATTACTATTGACTAATAAAGTAAGGTTAATAACCATACTTGGTATTAGTTAATATTAATTATAAAGTAAGGTTAATAACCATAATTAGTAAGGATAATAACCATAATTAGAGTAAGGTCTATACCCATAATTAGAGTATGGTCAATAGCCATAACCATAATTAGAGTAAGGTTAATAACCATAACCATAAATATAATAAAAAGAATCATATATTGACTAGATATGAGAATAGAAAGTTAAAATTAAAATAAGGTGTATAAACATAATTACTATTGACTAATAAAGTAGCGTTAATAAACAAAATTGGTATTGATTAATATTAATTATAAAGTAAGATTAATAACCATAATTAGTAAAGCTAACAAACATAATTAGAGTAAGGTCTATAACCATAATTAGAGTAAGGTCAATAACCATAACCATAATTAGAGTAAGGTCAATAACCATAACCATAATTAGAGTAAGGTTAATGACCATAACCATAATTAGAGTAAGGTCAATAACCATAACCATAATTAGAGTAAGGTTAATAACCATAACCATAATTAGAGTAAGGTCAGTAACCATAACCATAATTAGAGTAAGGTTAATGACCATAACCATAATTCGAGAAAGGTCAATAACCATAACCATAATTCGAGGTCCATAACCATAACCATAATTCGAGTAGGGTCAATAACCATAACCATAATTCGGAGTAAGGTCAATAACCATAACCATAATTCGAGTAAGGTCAATAACCATAACCATAATTCGAGTAAGGTCAATAACCATAACCATAATTCGAGTAAGGCTGACAACTAACCATAATTAGAGTAAGGTCAATAACCATAACAATAATTGAGTAAGGGTCAGACAATCATAAACATAATTAGAGTAAGGTCAATAACCATAACCATAATTCGGAGGCGTACTAATAACCATAACCATAATTCGAGTAAGGTCAATAACCATAACCATAATTCGAGTAAGGTCAATAACCATAACCATAATTCGAGTAAGGTCAATAACCATAACCATAATTAGAGTAAGGTCAATAACCATAAACATAATTCGAGTAAGGTCCATAACCATAACCATAATTCGAGTAAGGTCAATAACCATAACCATAATTCGAGTAAGGTTAATAACCATAACCATAATTCGAGTAAGGCCTATTTAACCATAAACTATACCCGAAAAGTTCAATAACCATAACCATAATTCGAGTAAGGTCAATAACCATAAATATACTATAAGGTCAATAACCATAACCATAATGAGTAAGGTCAATAATCATAACCATAATTAGAGTAATGTCAATAGCCATAACCATAATTCGAGTAAGGTCAATAACCATAACCATAATTAGAGTAAGGTCAACAACCATAACCATAATTCGAGTAGCGTCACAACCATAATTAGAGTAAGGTCAATAACCACAACCATAATCTGAGTAAGGTCAATAACCATAACCACTAGAGTAAGGCCACAACCATAACCATAATTCGAGTAAGGTCAATAACCATAACCATAATCGAGTAAGGTTACCAATAACCATAACAATAATTAGAGTAAGGTTAATGACCATAATCCAGTGAATTAGAGTAAGGTCAATAACCATAACAATAATTAGAGTAAGTGCTAATGACCATAACCATAATTAGAGTAAGGTCAATAACCATAATAATAATTAGAGTAAGGTTAATGACCATAACCATAATTCGAGCAAGCGTCAATAAATCAGTACTAAATAACGTTAGAGTAAGGTCAATAACCATAACCATAATTAGAGTAAGGTCAATAACCATAACAATAATTAGAGTAAGGTTAATGACCATAACCATAATTCGAGTAAGGTCAATAACCATAACAATAATTAGAGTAAGGTCAATAACCATAACCATAAATCGAGTATACCAATAACCATAATCCACTGAGTAAGGTCAATAACCATAACCATAATTCGAGTAAGGTCAATAAACATAACCATAAATCGAGTAAGGTCAATAACCATAACCATAATTAGAGTAAGGTCAATAACCACAACCATAATCGGGTAAGGTCAATAAACATAACCATAAATCGAGTGGTACTAATAACCATAACCATAATTAGAGTAAGGTCAATAACCATAACCATAATTCGAGTAAGGTCAATAACCATAACCATAATTAGAGTAAGGTCAATAACTAATATAACCATAATTCGAGTAAGGTCAATAATCATAACCATAATTAGAGTAAGGTCAATAACCATAACCATAATTAGAGTAAGGTCAATAACCATAACCATAATTAGAGTAAGGTTAATGACCATAACCATAATTAGAGTAAGGTCAATAACCATAACCATAAATCGAGTAAGGTCAATAACCATAACCATAATTAGAGTAAGGTCAATAACCATAACCATGATTCGAGTAAGGTCAATAACCATAATCATAATTAGAGTAAGGTCAATAACCATAACCATAATTAGAGTAAGGTCAATAAACATAACCATAAACTAGAGTAAGGTCAATAACCATAACCATAAATCGAGTAAGGTCAATAACCATAACCATGATTCGAGTAAGGTCAATAACCATAACCATAATTAGAGTAAGGTCAATAACCATAACCATAATTAGAGTAGGGTCAATAACCATAACCATAATTAGAGTAAGGTCAATAACCATAACCATAATTAGAGTAAGGTTAATGACCATAACCATAATTAGAGTAAGGTCAATAACCATAACCATAAATCGAGTAAGGTCAATAACCATAACCATAATTAGAGTAAGGTCAATAACCATAACCATAATTAGAGTAAGGTCAATAACCATAACCATAATTAGGAGTAAGGTTAATGACCATAACCATAATTAGAGTAAGGTCAATAACCATAACCATAAATCGAGTAAGGTCAATAACCATAACCATAATTAGAGTAAGGTCAATAACCATAACCATAATTAGGAGTAAGGTCAATAACCATAACCATAATTAGAGTAAGGTTAATGACCATAACCATAATTAGAGTAAGGTCAATAACCATAACCATAAATCGAGTAAGGTCAATAACCATAACCATAATTAGAGTAAGGCCTATGTAACCATAACCATAATTAGAGTAAAGCCAATAACCATAACCATAATTAGAGTAAGGTTAATGACCATAACCATAATTAGAGTAAGGTTAATAACCATAACCATAATTAGAGTAAGGTCAATAACCATAACCATAATTCGAGTAAGGTCAATAACCATAACCATAATTCGAGTAAGGTCATTAACCATAACCATAATTCGAGTAAGGTCAATAACCATAACCATAATTCGAGTAAGGTCAATAACCATAGCATAATTCGAGTAAGGTCAATAACCATAACCATAATTAGTGTAAGGTTAATGACCATAACCATAATTAGAGTAAGGTTAATAACGATAACCATAATTAGAGTAAGGTCAATAAACATAACCATAATTAGAGTAAGGTTAATGACCTTAACCATAATTAGAGTAAGGTCAATAACCATAAGCATAATTCGAGTAAGGTCAATAACCATAACCATAATTAGTGTAAGGTTAATGACCATAACCATAATTAGAGTAAGGTTAATAACGATAACCATAATTAGAGTAAGGTCAATAAACATAACCATAATTAGAGTAAGGTTAATGACCATAACCATAATTAGAGTAAGGTCAATAACCATAACCATAAATCGAGTAAGGTCAGTAACCATAACCATAATAAGAGCAAGGTCAATAACCATAACCATAATTAGAGTAAGGTCAATAACCATAACCATAATTAGAGTAAGGTTAATGACCATAACCATAATTAGAGTAAGGTCAATAACCATAACCATAATTCGAGTAAGGTCAATAACCATAACCATAATTAGAGTAAGGTCAATAACCATAACCATAATTAGAGTAAGGTCAATAACCATAACCATAATTAGAGTAAGGTCAATATCCATAACCATAAATAGAGTAAGGTTAATGACCATAAACATAATTAGAGTAAGGTTAATAACCATAACCATAATTAGAGTAAGGTCAATAACGATAACCATAATTAGAGTAAGGTCAGTAACCATAACCATAATTAGAGTAAGGTTAATGACCATAACCATAATTCGAGTAAGGTCAATAACCATAACAATAATTCGAGTAAGGTCAATAACCATAACCATAATTCGAGTAAGGTCAATAACCATAACCAT
Source organism: Ascarosepion bandense (assembly GCA_037127315.1). Classification (NCBI taxonomy): domain Eukaryota; kingdom Metazoa; phylum Mollusca; class Cephalopoda; order Sepiida; family Sepiidae; genus Ascarosepion; species Ascarosepion bandense. The sequence goes on along the minus strand of JBBBDQ010000318.1, from coordinate 3,330,017 downwards.
AATTCGAGTAAGGTCCATAACCATAACCATAATTCGAGTAAGGTCAATAACCATAACCATAATTCGAGTAAGGTCAATAACCATAACCATAATTAGAGTAAGGTCAATAACCATAACCATAATTAGAGTAAGGTCAATAACCATAACCATAATTCGAGTAAGGTCAATAACCATAACCATAAATCGAGTAAGGTCAATAACCATAACCATAATTAGAGTAAGGTCAATAACCATAACAATAATTCGAGTAAGGTCAATAACCATAACCATAATTAGAGTAAGGTCAATAACCATAACCTTAATTAGAGTAAGGTCAATAACCATAACCATAATTAGAGTAAGGTTAATGACCATAACCATAATTAGAGTAAGGTCAATAACCATAACCATAATTCGAGTAAGGTCAATAACCATAACCATAATTAGAGTAAGGTTAATGACCATAACCATAATTAGAGTAAGGTTAATGACCATAACCATAATTAGAGTAAGGTTAATAACCATAACCATAATTAGAGTAAGGTCAGTAACCATAACCATAATTAGAGTAAGGTTAATGACCATAACCATAATTCGAGTAAGGTCAATAACCATAACCATAATTCGAGTAAGGTCAATAACCATAACCATAATTAGAGTAAGGTCAATAACCATAACCATAATTCGAGTAAGGTCAATAAACCTAACCATAAATCGAGTAAGGTCAATAACCATAACCATAATTAGAGTAAGGTCAATAACCATAACCATAATTCGAGTAAGGTCAATAACCATAACTATAATTAGAGTAAGGTCAATAACCATAAACATAATTAGAGTAAGGTCAATAACCATAACAATAATTAGAGTAAGGTTAATGACCATAACCATAATTAGAGTAAGGTCAATAACCATAACCATAAATCGAGTATGGTCAATAACCATAACCATAATTAGAGTAAGGTCAATAACCATAACCATAATTAGAGTAAGGTCAATAACCATAACCATAATTAGAGTAAGGTTAATGACCATAACCATAATTAGAGTAAGGTTATTAACCATAACCATAATTAGAGTAAGGTCAGTAACCATAACCATAATTAGAGTAAGGTTAATGACCATAACCATAATTCGAGTAAGGTCAATAACCATAACCATAATTCGAGTAAGGTCAATAACCATAACCATAATTCGAGTAAGGTCAATAACCATAACCATAATTAGAGTAAGGTCAATAACCATAAACATAATTAGAGTATGGTCAATAACCATAACCATAATTAGAGTAAGGTTAATGACCATAACCATAATTAGAGTAAGGTTATTAACCATAACCATAATTAGAGTAAGGTCAGTAACCATAACCATAATTAGAGTAAGGTTAATGACCATAACCATAATTCGAGTAAGGTCAATAACCATAACCATAATTCGAGTAAGGTCAATAACCATAACCATAATTCGAGTAAGGTCAATAACCATAACCATAATTAGAGTAAGGTCAATAACCATAAACATAATTAGAGTATGGTCAATAACCATAACCATAATTAGAGTAAGGTTAATGACCATAACCATAATTAGAGTAAGGTCAATAACCATAACCATAAATCGAGTATGGTCAATAACCATAACCATAATTAGAGTAAGGTCAATAACCATAACCATAATTAGAGTAAGGTCAATAACCATAACCATAATTAGAGTAAGGTTAATGACTATAACCATAATTAGAGTAAGGTTAATAACCATAACCATAATTAGAGTAAGGTCAGTAACCATAACCATAATTAGAGTAAGGTTAATGACCATAACCATAATTCGAGTAAGGTCAATAACCATAACCATAATTCGAGTAAGGTCAACAAGCATAACCATAATTCGAGTAAGGTCAATAACCATAACCATAATTCGAGTAAGGTCAATAACCATAACCATAATTCGAGTAAGGTCAATAACCATAACCATAATTTGAGTAAGGTCAATAACCATAACCATAATTAGAGTAAGGTTATTGACCATAACCATAATTAGAGTAAGGTCAATAACCATAACCATAATTAGAGTAAGGTTAATAACCATAACCATAATTCGAGTAAGGTCAATAACCATAACCATAATTCGAGTAAGGTCAATAACCATAACCATGATTCGAGTAAGGTCAATAACCATAACCATAATTAGAGTAAGGTTAATGACCATAACCATAATTCGAGTAAGGTCAATAACCATAACCATGATTCGAGTAAGGTCAATAACCATAACCATAATTAGAGTAAGGTCAATAACCCTAACCATAATTAGAGTAAGGTCAATAACCATAACCATAATTAGAGTAAGGTCAATAACCATAACCATAAATCGAGTACGGTCAATAACCATAACCATAATTCGAGTAAGGTCAATAACCATAACCATAAATCGAGTAAGGTCAATAACCATAACCATAATTAGAGTAAGATCAATAACCATAACCATAATTAGAGTAAGGTCAATAACCATAACCATAATTAGAGTAAGGTTAATGACCATAACCATAATTAGAGTAAGGTTAATAACCTAACCATAATTAGAGTAAGGTCAGTAACCATAACCATAATTAGAGTAAGGTTAATGACCATAATCATGATTCGAGTAAGGTCAATAACCATAACCATAATTCGAGTAAGGTCAATAACCATAACCATAATTCGAGTAAGGTCAATAACCATAACCATAATTCGAGTAAGGTCAATAACCATAACCATAATTCGAGTAAGGTCAATAACCATAACCATAATTCGAGTAAGGTCAATAACCATAACCATAATTCGAGTAAGGTCAATAACCATAACCATAATTCGAGTAAGGTCAATAACCATAACCATAATTAGAGTAAGGTTAATAACCATAACCATAATTAGAGTAAGGTCAATAACCATAACCATAATTAGTGTAAGGTTAATGACCATAACCATAATTAGAGTAAGGTTAATAACCATAACCATAATTAGAGTAAGGTTAATAACGATAACCATAATTAGAGTAAGGTCAATAACCATAACCACAATTAGAGTAAGGTCAATAACCATAACCATAATTCGAGTAAGGTCAATAACCATAACCATAATTCGAGTAAGGTCAATAAACATAACCATAATTAGAGTAAGGTCAATGACCATAACCATAATTCGAGTAAGGTCAATAACCATAACCATAATTCGAGTAAGGTCAATAACCATAACCATAATTAGAGTAAGGTCAATAACCATAACCATAATTAGAGTAAGGTCAATAACCATAACCATAATTAGAGTAAGGTTAATGACCATAACCATAATTAGAGTAAGGTTAATAACCATAACCATAATTAGAGTAAGGTCAATAACCATAAGCATAATTCGAGTAAGGTCAATAACCATAAGCATAATTCGAGTAAGGTCAATAACCATAACCATAATTAGAGTAAGGTCAATGACCATAACCCTAATTCGAGTAAGGTCAATAACCATAACCCTAATTCGAGTAAGGTCAATAACCATAACCATAAATCGAGTAAGGTCAATAACCATAACCATAAATCGAGTAAGGTCAATAACCATAACCATAATTAGAGTAAGGTCAATAACCATAACCATAATTAGAGTAAGGTCAATAACCATTACCATAATTAGAGTAAGGTCAATAACCATAACCATAATTAGAGTAAGGTTAATGACCATAACCATAATTAGAGTAAGGTCAATAACCATAACCATAAATCGAGTAAGGTCAATAACCATAACCATAATTAGAGTAAGGTCAATAACCATAACCTTAATTAGAGTAAGGTCAATAACCATAACCATAATTAGAGTAAGGTTAATGACCATAACCATAATTAGAGTAAGGTTAATAACCATAACCATAATTAGAGTAAGGTCAATAACCATAAGCATAATTCCAGTAAGGTCAATAACCATAACCATAATTAGAGTAAGGTCAATGACCATAACCCTAATTCGAGTAAGGTCAATAACCATAACCCTAATTCGAGTAAGGTCAATAACCATAACCATAAATCGAGTAAGGTCAATAACCATAACCATAATTAGAGTAAGATCAATAACCATAACCATAATTAGAGTAAGGTCAATAACCATAACCATAATTAGAGTAAGGTTAATGACCATAACCATAATTAGAGTAAGGTTAATAACCTAACCATAATTAGAGTAAGGTCAGTAACCATAACCATAATTAGAGTAAGGTTAATGACCATAACCATGATTCGAGTAAGGTCAATAACCATAACCATAATTCGAGTAAGGTCAATAACCATAACCATAATTCGAGTAAGGTCAATAACCATAACCATAATTCGAGTAAGGTCAATAACCATAACCATAATTCGAGTAAGGTCAATAACCATAACCATAATTCGAGTAAGGTCAATAACCATAACCATAATTAGAGTAAGGTTAATAACCATAACCATAATTAGAGTAAGGTCAATAACCATAACCATAATTCGAGTAAGGTCAATAACCATAACCCTAATTCGAGTAAGGTCAATAACCATAACCATAATTCGAGTAAGGTCAATAACCATAACCATAATTAGAGTAAGGTCAATGACCATTACCATAATTCGAGTAAGGTCAATAACCATAACCATAATTCGAGTAAGGTCAATAACCATAACCATAATTAGAGTAAGGTCAATAACCATAATTAGAGTAAGGTCAATAACCATAACCATAATTAGAGTAAGGTCAATAACCATAACCATAATTAGAGTAAGGTTAATAACCATAACCATAATTAGAGTAAGGTTAATAACCATAACCACAATTAGAGTAAGGTCAATGACCATAACCATAATTCGAGTAAGGTCAATAACCATAACCATAATTCGAGTAAGGTCAATAACCATAACCATAATTAGAGTAAGGTCAATAACCATAATTAGAGTAAGGTCAATAACCATAACCATAATTAGAGTAAGGTCAATAACCATAACCATAATTAGAGTAAGGTTAATGACCATAACCATAATTAGAGTAAGGTCAATAACCATAACCATAAATCGAGTAAGGTCAATAACCATAACCATAATTAGAGTAAGGTCAATAACCATAACCATAATTAGAGTAAGGTCAATAACCATAACCATAATTAGAGTAAGGTCAATAACCATAACCATAATTAGAGTAAGGTTAATGACCATAACCATAATTAGAGTAAGGTCAATAACCATAACCATAATTAGAGTAAGGTTAATAACAATAACCATAATTAGAGTAAGGTCAATAACCATAACCATAATAAGATGAATCATATATTTACTAGATATGAGAATAGAAATTTAAAATTTAAAATTTAATAGAGTAAACTGTTTCCAACGGTCACAGACTTATTCCCCTATCTCGCTAACCCCCACCAACACCTCTAACTAAACACTCTCCCTAAATATTCCAACTTTCAATGACATATCCCTCTATCACTAAACGCCAGCCAAAACCTCGAACAAAATAAATAAATATAAAGCAAAAGGATTCCCAGTACTCATTCCAGATGAGGCATTGAGACTTCAATGCTGAATCGAACGTACCTTCGTAGCGATTATATATAGAAATTCTGGACATGTTCTAAAATATAATTTATAATAAATATTCGCAGCTCTATATATTATATATCGAGCACTGTTTTAAATTAATGTTTTGGACGTTGTAAAAATTCTTCGTTCTGTATTCACTCGGATATATATATATATATATATATATATATATATATATAGTGAAATTATTGTTTGAACTTTATTTTTAGTCTACACTCGTATTTGAGAAAATATTTTGCTTGTATTCAAATATTATTTGATTATTTACGATAAATTTTGTACGAAAATGTGCATCATTTGGCAGGATGTGAACCTGCGACCCCTATCAACAATTGATCTGGCACGTTTAGACCACTCTTTGCTGACATTACGATACTTTTAAGAGCAGAAATGGTTATTTGCGTAGAATCGAAAATTGTGTTATGTAGGCTTGATTTGACTTCGTTTAGACTGTGGTATCATTCGTGGTCGAGTGGTCTAAGACGCGCGATAAATATGATTTATTCATCAAGTTTTGAATTTGAAAGTAAATGTGAACGCGGATTTTTGAACGATTTACAATTTTTCAATATGCGATACAGAACTGAGCCTGGGATTATGAGGTTGTTCTTCACGTGCTCATAAAATTTGAGATATTTTGGATAAGATTAGTCAAGTTTTATATTATGAAAAGCTATCAATTTTTCTGAAACACACACACACATACACACACACACACTCTCTCTCTATCTATATATATAAATCGTGTGTAATATATATATATATATATATATATATATAAACTACACACAATATATATATATATGGTGTATTAAGGCAGCAATTCTTTTATTTCATTAAAAATGACAGACAAAGAGCTGTGGTTAAATATTTTATAAAATTTTTTTCTACTTACAATTGTTTTCTTTTCAGAACATTGATTATATGAAAATTATCCGAACGTTTTAAGTGCTTTCGGCCATACTTTTATCCATTTTCAAGGATGGATTTTATTTTGCTTCAACTGAATATATTGACTGTTTTGTGTTTATATTTCTATATAATTTATATTTTGAAAAAGAAATTATACGATCACGTGAAAAATTATATAAAAACCTAACTACATCAATTTGTCTGTAATTGTTAATGAAACTTGAACACTCACACACACATACACACACATACATTTTATATAATTTTTAGTCCCAAAAAATTGTAAATTTAACAGGTTCATGCCGACTTTGAAGTTTTGTAAGGGCCTCGTAATGATCGTTTCAATCATCGCCTCTGGTTTTCTTGCAGTTGAGACACGTTTTTTTATTTAAAACGAATCTCGGTGCGATTTGATATTTTCGGTTTTGTTTCTGTTGGTTTAGTTTGTTTTTTATTTATTTTTATTTTTTATGAGTTTGATTTATTTTTAATTCTTTTTTATTGCTTTTTAATGTACTCGTGAGTGGATATCGGCTTAATTAATTTCTATTGAATAAGTGTCCACTAAATAGTGATTAAAATACAATATATATATATATATATATATATATATATATATATATATATATATAAATTGTGTGTATTTTGGAAGCATTTTTTCATTAATGCAGGTTCATTGAATAATATAGACAAGTTTTGTCTATTAATTTTGTGTAGGATCCGTTCATACCGTCTAATATACTTGATGGTGATGTCGTTGAAAGACAACAAAAAATCACAATATTTGTTGAATTTTTTATCGGGTCTAACTTTCGGCTCACATAAGCCATTATCAAAGAGTAAATATTAACAGACAGTAAACATAGAACATTTACGTTTATTTTAAACTATTTACTTAATTTGTGTAAATTATTTTGCAATTCAAGGGTATTTTTGACTTAAGATAAATAGTATCACGGTTCAATTATTTCCCTTAGTTTTGTCTTGTAGAAGATTTAAATTTCTTTAAATGTTACTTAATTTGTACAAGTATCAATAAAATTTGTGATATTTATAATAAATTTATTAAATTTTATAATTTAAATAATGTTAGCTGCTTGTGGTAAGTCAACCTGGATTCAGTCCATTTTTCATTAATTTTCATTAATTTAAAACTATAATAAGATAAGTTTATTTGAATTTTATAAAGTTATTAACAATAAAGAGAATTGAATTGAAAATATAAGTCAATCCCTACCGTGGCGGATGGCCGAAGACAGTGACAAAAAAAATATATATATATATACTATAAATTATATTTTAGAACATGTACATAATTTTTTCTATATATGTCCTCTACAATCATATGTTTGTTTCAACGTTGGGTGTCCAACGTTTCGTCAGGAGTAATAAGCAAGAACTGGAAACATCCGCTGTTTATATTTGGTTCGTTGTTGTTGTTGGGTTGGTTGGGGTTATTGATAGTGAAGGGAATGTGTCTTCCTTTTTGACCGTTAGACTTTTGAAGAACTTGGTGTGTAAATGCTAAATTGTTGATTAATGGTATTATCTGTTGGAATGTACGTTTTTTATCGGTCGGGTATATCTTTTGGTTAGAATTTCGAACAAAGTGTTGTATGGAGGAAAAAATATCTTTCTTCGTTCTGTACTCACTCGGATATATATATATATATATATATATATATATATATATAGTTTTTTTTAAATTTCTTTCTTCCTTTGGCTTATCGAATCAATTCTACTCTTGATTTCCCTGTTGATTTGATTACTTGGAATGAAGAGCCTAGATTACACGTTTCACAATTCAAAACCATTTGTTTGATGGAAATTTTTTAAATCATTTTACCATAGCAACAAAAATAAAATGAAAGATAAACAATTTTAACCTGTGATAACATATTCATTATTGTTGCTTCCTGGGCAAACCTATTAAATCGTTTTGTCCTTGTGTCTTTTAAATTGTTACTCAACTCTTCTCTGATGCTGTCTTTTAATTTCATCACTGAGAAAATTTCGTGAAATTAAACCACTATGGAAAGCAATATTTTCAATTATCTGTTATTATTTCAAGCTAACAACCGTCTAAGTAGTATGAGATCATATACTGTGTTGCCATTCAGTATCTTTTCACATTTCAGATCTTTTCACATCCAATTAGCATTTTTTTATGTCATCTCCAGGAAAATCTTGCCATTAATAGAGTCAATGTTATTTTCTCGGTAGGGTTAGGGTTAGGGTTAGCGTAAGAGTTATTTTAACAACAACAGAAAATATCTGAAATTAAATTTTCGTTGGGAATTCAATTACAGCATTAATGCTAATGCATTGTAACTATGTTGTTTTATATTACAGATCTTCCAGGCAAAATATTATAAGTTAGATATTGAGATTGTTGTGATTTTGATACAGGCATAACCCAACTAAAACCACCCAATTTTCTAAAGTCATTTCCAGTTTTTTGTACTGAAGAAGATGATTTATATTAAACTAGCAGTATAGCCCGGTGTTGCTCGGGTGTAATGAAATATTTAAAGCTAATTCATGGTCCTGGAGCTCAGACTCTTTGGATGTTAGTACCAAAGACTAAAAAGCAATACTTGTTTCCAGTTAAAGCGAAATTGTAGACTGAAAGAAAAATGAATGGATGTAAGTCAAATTTTGATTTCCTGGTATCGATATCAAATAAGTTTTTTTGTCGTAAACTGGATTTTGAAGGCTAAATAAGTCCTCTGAGTAAATGGCATCATGTCTGAGACTAAGAACTACAATTATACCTAGTTAGAGCCAAACCCGAAGCAAAAACTAAAATAAAAGGGCTGAAAAATACAGACATACAGGCAGATAAACAGACACACACACAAACACCTTACCTTATATATATATATATAATCGATTTTCGGCACTATTGTAAGAACTGCAACCTTGAAACTTCTGAATATCGTTTCTTATGTCTTTGTCTATGAATGTATGAAATTTGATTAAAACCTAGCTAAGAACACTCGCAGACGCATATAGTACAACTGTGTAAATTTTTTAAAAAATCGGTTCAGCCGTTTCTGAGTTTATAGGTAACTGACATACACACAGACATACACACACAGACATACACACACAGAGACAAAGTTCCATTTATAAATAAGTTTAGATGTTGCTAGAGTCAACGATATCAATCAACAAATCATTTCGATATCTTGGGAAAAGTGATCAATATTTTCGAATGAATAAGACTAAACTAAAAAAAGTATATACTTTATGCTCGTTTTGAGTTCATACAGAAAGAAATTGATGAAAGTTTTTAACCAATGAACTTTGCTTACTGATGCCCACTAGGTATGAATTTACACGAGCTACTAGATTAGCAACTAGGTCCCACCATTTTACAGTGAAACCGATAAAGTGTAACAACAATTTCTACTCTAACAGCTTCTTGTCTCGCACTTCCCGCATGTGAAATTCCTTTCCATATACTTCCTTCCCCGACAGCTACAATCGCCAGTAATTTAAATATAAGGTCAATAGACATCTCTTGTCTCACTAACTCGCATCCATTCTCTCAAGCTCTTTTCTCTATCCACTCCACTCCAATTACACCGGTATTTTCATCCGTTTATTACCTTCCCCATGACATTTCCTATAACTAACCCCTCTTTCTTATCACTTTCTCCTATGTAACCCCCTGCGCAACAGTGGCAGTAAAATGCATTTTCTTGGGCTAAAATGATGAAAAAAACATTATTAATCGATTAAATGTTATATGTTAGTACTTTTCAGTAGCGCAAGGATCATCTTCATTATTTATCCTCATATTCATAGAGTAAAATCAGGCAAACAATTCTTAACTGATTAATATTTTAACCCTTGTTTTCAGTCCACAAATTAAGAATTGCTTAAAGAAATTAATAGGCGAGTAAATTGTAAAATGTTCAAACAGAGCAATGGCGTACGGATCATCTTCATATTTTCTCATTGTTTTGTGTCCGTAGAGTGAGAAACGTTAAAACATTTGATAAGCGATTAAAACGTTAAATATTAATAATGAACAGTCACGCTCGTATCATCTTCATATTTTAAGCTCGTTTTTAGTTCATCGAGTATGAATCAATAAAAACACATAAAAAGCGGTTAAATATTAAATGCTCGTAGTTATAAGAGGCGTGAGGAATATCTACCTATTTTATCCTCGTTTTGAGTAAAAACTGATTAATTATTAAGCAGTTAAAAGTTAAATGTTCGTACTCACCAGTAGTGTGAGGAACATATAAATAATATATCTCCATTTTGCATCTAGAGAAGAGGAACTGATTAAAGCATTCATTATCAGTGGCGTGAGAATAAAATTTGCAATTTATGCTTGTTTTGAATCTCTAGAGTAAGAATTATTCAATGTATTCAATAAGCGGCTGAATCTTTAAATGTTCGTACTTATCAGTGCGTGAGAATAAACTTTGCAATTTAGCCTTGTTTTGAATCTCTAGAGTAAGAATTATTCAATGTATTCAATAAGCGGCTGAATCTTTAAATGTTCGTACTTATCAGTGGCGTGAGAATAAACTTTGCAATTTATCCTTGTTTTGAATCTCTAGAGTAAGAATTATTCAATGTATTCAATAAGCGGCTGAATCTTTAAATATTCGTACTTATCAGTGGCGTGAGAATAAACTTTGCAATTTACCCTTGTTTTGAATCTCTAGAGTAAGAATTATTCAATGTATTCAATAAGCGGCTGAATCTTTAAATGTTCGTATTTATCAGTGTCGTGAGAATAAACTTTGCAATTTATCCTTGATTTGAATCTCTAGAGTAAGAATTATTCAATGTATTCAATAAGCGGCTGAATCTTTAAATGTTCGTACTTATCAGCGGCGTGAGAATAAACTTTGCAATTTATACTTGTTTTGAATCTCTAGAGTAAGAATTATTCAATGTATTCAATAAGCGGCTGAATCTTTAAATGTTCGTACTTATCAGTGTCGTGAGAATAAACTTTGCAATTTATCCTTGTTTTGAATCTCTAGAGTAAGAATTATTCAATGTATTCAATAAGCGGCTGAATCTTTAAATGTTCGTACTTATCAGTGGCGTGAGAATAAACTTTGCAATTTATCCTTGTTTTGAATCTCTAGAGTAAGAACTATTCAATGTATTCAATAAGCGGCTGAATCTTTAAATGTTCGTACTTATCAGTGGCGTGAGAATAAACTTTGCAATTTATCCTTGTTTTGAATCTCTAGAGTAAGAATTATTCAATGTATTCAATAAGCGGCTGAATCTTTAAATGTTCGTACTAATCAGTGGCGTGAGAATAAACTTTGCAATTTATCCTTGTTTTGAATCTCTAGAGTAAGAATTATTCGATGTATTCAATAAGCGGCTGAATCTTTAAACGTTCGTACTTATCAGTGTCGTAAGAATAAACTTTGCAATTTATCCTTGTTTTGAATCTCTAGAGTAAGAATTATTCAATGTATTCAATAAGCGGCTGAATCTTAAAATGTTCGTACTTATCAGTGCGTGAGTATAAACTTTGCAATATATCCTTGTTTTGAATCTCTAGAGTAAGAATTATTCAATGTATTCAATAAGCGGCTGAATCTTTAAATGTTCGTACTTATCAGTGTCGTGAGAATAAACTTTGCAATTTATCCTTGTTTTGAATCTCTAGAGTAAGAATTATTCAATGTATTCAATAAGCGGCTGAATCTTTAAATGTTCGTACTTATCAGTGGCGTGAGAATAAACTTTGCAATTTATCCTTGTTTTGAATCTCTAGAGTAAGAATTATTCAATGTATTCAATAAGCGGCTGAATCTTTAAATATTCGTACTTATCAGTGGCGTGAGAATAAACTTTGCAATTTATCCTTGTTTTGAATCTCTAGAGTAAGAATTATTCAATGTATTCAATAAGCGGCAGAATCTTTAAATGTTCGTACTTATCAGTGTCGTAAGAAGAAACTTTGCAATTTACCCTTGTTTTGAATCTCTAGAGTAAGAATTATTCAATGTATTCAATAAGCGGCTGAATCTTTTAAATGTTCGTACTTATCAGTGGCGTGAGTATAAACTTTGCAATTTATCCTTGTTTTGAATCTCTAGAGTAAGAATTATTCAATGTATTCAATAAGCGGCTGAATCTTTAAATGTTCGTACTTATCAGTGTCGTGAGAATAAACTTTGCAATTTATCCTTGATTTGAATCTCTAGAGTAAGAATTATTCAATGTATTCAATAAGCGGCTGAATCTTTAAATGTTCGTACTTATCAGCGGCGTGAGAATAAACTTTGCAATTTATACTTGTTTTGAATCTCTAGAGTAAGAATTATTCAATGTATTCAATAAGCGGCTGAATCTTTAAATGTTCGTACTTATCAGTGGCGTGAGAATAAACTTTGCAATTTATCCTTGTTTTGAATCTCTAGAGTAAGAATTATTCAATGTATTCAATAAGCGGCTGAATCTTAAAATGTTCGTACTTATCAGTGCGTGAGTATAAACTTTGCAATTTATCCTTGTTTGGAATCTCTAGAGTAAGAATTATTCAATGTATTCAATAAGCGGCTGAATCTTTAAATCTTCGTACTTATCAGTGTCGTGAGAATAAACTTTGCAATTTATCCTTGTTTTGAATCTCTAGAGTAAGAATTATTCAATGTATTCAATAAGCGGCTGAATCTTTAAATGTTCGTACTTATCAGTGGCGTGAGAATAAACTTTGCAATTTATCCTTGTTTTGAATCTCTAGAGTAAGAACTATTCAATGTATTCAATAAGCGGCTGAATCTTTAAATGTTCGTACTTATCAGTGGCGTGAGAATAAACTTTGCAATTTATCCTTGTTTTGAATCTCTAGAGTAAGAATTATTCAATGTATTCAATAAGCGGCTGAATCTTTAAATGTTCGTACTAATCAGTGGCGTGAGAATAAACTTTGCAATTTATCCTTGTTTTGAATCTCTAGAGTAAGAATTATTCAATGTATTCAATAAGCGGCTGAATCTTTAAACGTTCGTACTTATCAGTGTCGTAAGAATAAACTTTGCAATTTATCCTTGTTTTGAATCTCTAGAGTAAGAATTATTCAATGTATTCAATAAGCGGCTGAATCTTTAAATGTTCGTACTTATCAGTGGCGTGAGAATAAACTTTGCAATTTATCCTTGTTTTGAATCTCTAGAGTAAGAATTATTCAATGTATTCAATAAGCGGCTGAATCTTTAAATGTTCGTACTTATCAGTGTCGTGAGAATGAAATTTGCAATTTATCCTTGTTTTGAATCTCTAGAGTAAGAATTATTCAATGTATTCAATAAGCGGCTGAATCTATAAATGTTCGTACTTATCAGTGGCGTGAGAATAAACTTTGCAATTTATCCTTGTTTTGAATCTCTAGAGTAAGAATTATTTAATGTATTAAATAAGCGGCTGAATCTTTAAATGTTCGTACTTATCAGTGGCGTGAAAATAAACTTTGCAATTTATCCTTGTTTTGAATCTCTAGAGTAAGAATTATTCAATGTATTCAATAAGCGGCTGAATCTTTAAATGTTCGTACTTATCAGTGGCGTGAGAATAAATTTTGCAATTTATCTTTGTTTTGAATCTCTAGAGTAAGAATTATTCAATGTATTCAATAAGCGGCTGAATCTTTAAATGTTCGTACTTATCAGTGGCGTGAGAATAAACTTTGCAATTTATCCTTGTTTTGAATCTCTAGAGTAAGAATTATTCAATGTATTCAATAAGCGGCTGAATCTTTAAATGTTCGTACTTATCAGTGTCGTGAGAATAAACTTTGCAATTTATCCTTGTTTTGAATCTCTAGAGTAAGAATTATTCAATGTATTCAATAAGCGGCTGAATCTTTAAATGTTCGTACTTATCAGTGGCGTGAGAATAAACTTTGCAATTTATCCTAGTTTTGAATCTCTAGAGTAAGAATTATTCAATGTATTCAACAAGCGGCTGAATCTTTAAATGTTCGTACTTATCAGTGGCGTGAGAATAAACTTTGCAATTTATCCTTGTTTTGAATCTCTAGAGTAAGAATTATTTAATGTATTAAATAAGCGGCGGAATATTTAAATGTTCGTACTTATCAGTGGCGTGAGAATAAACTTTGCAATTTATCCTTGTTTTGAATCTCTAGAGTAAGAATTATTCAATGTATTCAATAAGCGGCTGAATCTTTAAATGTTCGTACTTATCAGTGTCGTGAGAATAAACTTTGCAATTTATCCTTGTTTTGAATCTCTAGAGTAAGAATTATTCAATGTATTCAATAAGCGGCTGAATCTTTAAATGTTCGTACTTATTAGTGTCGTGAGAATAAAATTTGCAATTTATCCTTGTTTTGAATCTCTAGAGTAAGAATAATTCAATGTATTTAATAATCGGTTGAATATTTAAATGTTCGTACTTATCAGTGTCGTGAGAATAAACTTTGCAATTTATCCTTGTTTTGAATCTCTAGAGTAAGAATTATTCAATGTATTCAATAAGCGGCTGAATCTTTAAATGTTCGTACTTATCAGTGCGTGAGTATAAACTTTGCAATTTATCCTAGTTTTGAATCTCTAAAGGTAAAATTATTCAATGTATTCAGCCTTTGGCTGCATCTTTAAATCTTCGTACTTATCAGTGGCGTGAAAATAAACTTTGCAATTTATCCTTGTTTGAATCTCTAGAGTAAAATTATTCAATGTATTCCAATAAGCGGCTGAATCTTTAAATGTTCCGTACTTATCAGTGGCGTGAGAATAAATTTTGCAATTTATCTTTGTTTTGAATCTCTAGAGTAAGAATATTCAATGTATTCAATAAGCGGCTGAATCTTTAAATGTTCGTACTTATCAGTGGCGTGAGAATAAACTTTGCAATTTATCCTTGTTTTGAATCTCTAGAGTAAGAATTATTCAATGTATTCAATATGACGACTGAATCTTTAAATGTTGACACTTATCAGTGTCGTGAGAATAAACTTGCAATTTATCTTGTTTTGAATCTCTAGAGTAAATTATTCAATGTATTTAATAAGCGGCTGAATCTTTAAATGTTCGTACTTATCAGTGGCGTGAGAATAAACTTTGCAATTTATCCTAGTTTTGAATCTCTAGAGTAAGAATTATTCAATGTATTCGCTAAACGACTGAATCTTTAAATGTTCGTACTTATCAGTGGCGTGAGAATAAACTTTGCAATTTATCCTTGTTTTGAATCTCTAGAGTAAGAATTATTTAATGTATTAAATAAGCGGCGGAATATTTAAATGTTCGTACTTATCAGTGGCGTGAGAATAAACTTTGCAATTTATCCTTGTTTTGAATCTCTAGAGTAAGAATTATTCAATGTATTCAATAAGCGGCTGAATCTTTAAATGTTCGTACTTATCAGTGTCGTGAGAATAAACTTTGCAATTTATCCTTGTTTTGAATCTCTAGGTAGAATTATTCAATGTATTCAATAACTGGCTGAATCTTTAAATGTTCGTACTTATTAGTGTCGTAGATAGTTTGCAATTTATCCTTGTTTTGAATCTCTAGAGTAAGAATAATTCAATGTATTTAATAATCGGTTGAATATTTAAATGTTCGTACTTATCAGTGTCATGGGAAACCGACTTTGCAATTTATCCTTGTTTTGAATCTCTAGAGTAAGAATTATTCAACGTGTAATTCCAATAAGCGGCTGAATCTTTTAAATATTTCACTTTTATCAGTGCATGGCTCTCTTTACAATTTATCTCCTAGTTTTGAATCTCACAGTAAATTCAATGTATTCAATAGCGGCTGCATCTTTAAATCTTCATGCTTATCAGTCTCGTGAGAATAAATTTTACGAATTTATGTGTTTGAATCTCTAGAGTAAGAATTATTCAATGTATTAAATAAGCAACTGGAATTTTTTTAAATGTTCGTACTTATCAGTGTCGTGAGAATAAACTTTACCAATTTTATCCTTGTTTTGAATATCTAGAGTAAGAACTATTCAATGTATTCAATAGCTTGTAACTGGAATATTTTAAAAGTTCGTACTCATCAGTGGCAGCGAGAATAAACTTTGCAGGAATTTATCCTTGTTTTGAATCCTCTGATAAAAATTATTAAATGCCATTCAATAATCGGCTGAATCTTTAAATGTTCGTACTTTATCAGTGTCGTGAGAATAAACTTTGCAATTTATCCTTGTTTTGAATCTCTAGGTAAAATTATTCAATGTATTCAATAAGCGGCTGAATCTTTAAATGTTCGTACTTATCAGTGCGTGAGTATAAACTTTAATTTATCTTGTTTTTGAATCTCTAGGTAAATTATTCAATGTATTCAATAAGCGGCTGAATCTTTAAATCTTCGTTCTTATCAGTGTCGAGAATAAACTTTCCAATTTATCCTTGTTTTGATTCTCTATAGTAAGAATTATTCAATGTATTCTATAAGCGGCTGAATCTTTAAATGTTCGTACTTATCAGTGGCGTGAGAATAAACTTTGCAATTTATCCTTGTTTTGAATCTCTAGAGTAAGAACTATTCAATGTATTCAATAAGCGGCTGAATCTTTAAATCTTCGTACTTATCAGTGTCGTGAGAATAAACTTTGCAATTTATCCTTGTTTTGAATCTCTAGAGTAAGAATTATTCAATGTATTCAATAATCGGCTGAATCTTTAAATGTTCGTACTTATCGATGGCGTGAGAATAAACTTTGCAATGTATCCTTGTTTTGAATCTCTAGAGTAAGAATTATTCAATGTATTCAATAAGCGGCTGAATCTTTAAATGTTCGTACTTATTAGTGTCGTGAGAATAAAATTTGCAATTTATCCTTGTTTTGAATCTCTAGAGTAAGAATTATTCAATGTATTTAATAATCGGTTGAATATTTAAATGTTCGTACTTATCAGTGTCGTGAGAATAAACTTTGCAATTTATCCTTGTTTTGAATCTCTAGAGTAAGAATTATTCAATGTATTCAATAAGCGGCTGAATCTTTAAATGTTCGTACTTATCAGTGCGTGAGTATAAACTTTGCAATTTATCCTAGTTTTGAATCTCTAGAGTAAGAATTATTCAATGTATTCAATAAGCGGCTGCATCATTAAATCTTCGTACTTATCAGTGTCGTGAGAATAAATTTTGCAATTTATCCTTGTTTTGAATCTCTAGAGTAAGAATTATTCAATGTATTAAATAAGCGGCTGAATCTTTAAATGTTCGTACTTATCAGTGTCGTGAGAATAAACTTTGCAATTTATCCTTGTTTTGAATATCTAGAGTAAGAACTATTCAATGTATTCAATAAGCGGCTGAATCTTTAAAAGTTCGTACTCATCAGTGGCGTGAGAATAAACTTTGCAATTTATCCTTGTTTTGAATCTCTAGAGTAAGAATTATTCAATGTATTCAATAATCGGCTGAATCTTTAAATGTTCGTACTTATCAGTGTCGTGAGAATAAACTTTGCAATTTATCCTTGTTTTGAATCTCTAGAGTAACAATTATTCAATGTATTCAATAAGCGGCTGAATCTTTAAATGTTCGTACTTATCAGTGCGTGAGTATAAACTTTGCAATTTATCCTTGTTTTGAATCTCTAGAGTAAGAATTATTCAATGTATTCAATAAGCGGCTGAATCTTTAAATCTTCGTACTTATCAGTGTCGTGAGAATAAACTTTGCAATTTATCCTTGTTTTGATTCTCTAGAGTAAGAATTATTCAATGTATTCTATAAGCGGCTGAATCTTTAAATGTTCGTACTTATCAGTGGCGTGAGAATAAACTTTGCAATTTATCCTTGTTTTGAATCTCTAGAGTAAGAACTATTCAATGTATTCAATAAGCGGCTGAATCTTTAAATCTTCGTACTTATCAGTGTCGTGAGAATAAACTTTGCAATTTATCCTTGTTTTGAATCTCTAGAGTAAGAATTATTCAATGTATTCAATAAGCGGCTGAATCTTTAAATGTTCGTACTTATCGATGGCGTGAGAATAAACTTTGCAATTTATCCTTGTTTTGAATCTCTAGAGTAAGAATTATTTAATGTATTAAATAAGCGGCTGAATCTTTAAATGTTCGTACTTATCAGTGGCGTGAGAATAAACTTTGCAATTTATCCTTGTTTTGAATCTCTAGAGTAAGAATTATTCAATGTATTCAATAAGCGGCTGAATCTTTAAATGTTAGTACTTATCTGTGTCGTGAGAATAAACTTTGCAATTTATCCTTGTTTTGAATCTCTAGAGTAAGAATTATTCAATGTATTCAATAAGCGGCTGAATCTTTAAATGTTCGTACTTATCAGTGGGGTGAGTATAAACTTTGCAATTTATCCTTGTTTTGAATCTCTAGATTAAGAATTATTCAATGTATTCAATAAGCGGCTGAATCTTTAAATGTTCGTACTTATCAGTGTCGTGAGAATAAACTTTGCAATTTATCCTTGTTTTGAATCTCTAGAGTAAGAATTATTCAATGTATTCAATAAGCGGCTGAATCTTTAAATGTTCGTACTTATCAGTGTCGTGAGAATAAACTTTGCAATTTATCCTTGTTTTGAATCTCTAGAGTAAGAATTATTCAATGTATTCAATAATCGGCTGAATCTTTAAATGTTCGTACTTATCAGTGTCGTGAGAATAAACTTTGCAATTTATCCTTGTTTTGAATCTCTAGAGTAAGAATTATTCAATGTATTCCATAAGCGGCTGAATCTTTAAATGTTCGTACTTATCAGTGCGTGAGTATAAACTTTGCAATTTATCCTTGTTTTGAATCTCTAGAGTAAGAATTATTTAATGTATTCAATAAGCGGCTGAATCTTTAAATCTTCGTATTTATCAGTGTCGTGATAATAAACTTTGCAATTTATCCTTGTTTTGAATCTCTAGAGTAAGAATTATTCAATGAATTCAATAAGCGGCTGAATCTTTAAATGTTCGTACTTATCAGTGGCGTGAGAATAAAATTTGCAATTTATCCTTGTTTTGAATCTCTAGAGTAAGAACTATTCAATGTATTCAATAAGCGGCTGAATCTTTAAATGTTCGTACTCATCAGTGGCGTGAGAATAAACTTTGCAATTTATCCTTGTTTTGAATCTCTAGAGTAAGAAGTATTCAATGTATTCAATAAGCGGCTGAATCTTTAAATGTTCGTACTTATCAGTGGCGTGAGAATAAACTTTGCAATTTATCCTTTTTTTGAATCTCTAGAGTAAGAATTATTCGATGTATTCAACAAGCGGCTGAATCTTTAAATGTTCGTACTTATCAGTGTCGTGAGAATAAACTTTGCAATTTATCCTTGTTTTGAATCTCTAGAGTAAGAATTATTCAATGTATTCAATAAGCGGCTGAATCTTTAAATGTTCGTACTTATCAGTGGCGTGAGAATAAACTTTGCAATTTATCCTAGTTTTGAATCTCTAGAGTAAGAATTATTCAATGTATTCAACAAGCGGCTGAATCTTTAAATGTTCGTACTTATCAGTGGCGTGAGAATAAACTTTGCAATTTATCCTTGTTTTGAATCTCTAGAGTAAGAATTATTTAATGTATTAAATAAGCGGCGGAATATTTAAATGTTCGTACTTATCAGTGGCGTGAGAATAAACTTTGCAATTTATCCTTGTTTTGAATCTCTAGAGTAAGAATTATTCAATGTATTCAATAAGCGGCTGAATCTTTAAATGTTCGTACTTATCAGTGTCGTGAGAATAAACTTTGCAATTTATCCTTGTTTTGAATCTCTAGAGTAAGAATTATTCAATGTATTCAATAAGCGGCTGAATCTTTAAATGTTCGTACTTATTAGTGTCGTGAGAATAAAATTTGCAATTTATCCTTGTTTTGAATCTCTAGAGTAAGAATAATTCAATGTATTTAATAATCGGTTGAATATTTAAATGTTCGTACTTATCAGTGTCGTGAGAATAAACTTTGCAATTTATCCTTGTTTTGAATCTCTAGAGTAAGAATTATTCAATGTATTCAATAAGCGGCTGAATCTTTAAATGTTCGTACTTATCAGTGCGTGAGTATAAACTTTGCAATTTATCCTAGTTTTGAATCTCTAGAGTAAGAATTATTCAATGTATTCAATAAGCGGCTGCATCTTTAAATCTTCGTACTTATCAGTGTCGTGAGAATAAATTTTGCAATTTATCCTTGTTTTGAATCTCTAGAGTAAGAATTATTCAATGTATTAAATAAGCGGCTGAATTTTTAAATGTTCGTACATATCAGTGTCGTGAGAATAAACTTTGCAATTTATCCTTGTTTTGAATATCTAGAGTAAGAACTATTCAATGTATTCAATAAGCGGCTGAATCTTTAAAAGTTCGTACTCATCAGTGGCGTGAGAATAAACTTTGCAATTTATCCTTGTTTTGAATCTCTAGAGTAAGAATTATTCAATGTATTCAATAATCGGCTGAATCTTTAAATGTTCGTACTTATCAGTGTCGTGAGAATAAACTTTGCAATTTATCCTTGTTTTGAATCTCTAGAGTAAGAATTATTCAATGTATTCAATAAGCGGCTGAATCTTTAAATGTTCGTACTTATCAGTGCGTGAGTATAAACTTTGCAATTTATCCTTGTTTTGAATCTCTAGAGTAAGAATTATTCAATGTATTCAATAAGCGGCTGAATCTTTAAATCTTCGTTCTTATCAGTGTCGTGAGAATAAACTTTGCAATTTATCCTTGTTTTGATTCTCTATAGTAAGAATTATTCAATGTATTCTATAAGCGGCTGAATCTTTAAATGTTCGTACTTATCAGTGGCGTGAGAATAAACTTTGCAATTTATCCTTGTTTTGAATCTCTAGAGTAAGAACTATTCAATGTATTCAATAAGCGGCTGAATCTTTAAATCTCGTACTTATCAGTGTCGTGAGAATAAACTTTGCAATTTATCCTTGTTTTGAATCTCTAGAGTAAGAATTATTCAATGTATTCAATAATCGGCTGAATCTTTAAATGTTCGTACCCTTATCGATGGCGTGAGAATAAACTTTGCAATTTATCCTTGTTTTGAATCTCTAGAGTAAGAATTATTCAATGTATTCAATAAGCGGCTGAATCTTTAAATGTTCGTACTTATTAGTGTGTGAGAATAAAATTTGCAATTTATCCTTGTTTTGAATCTCTAGAGTAAGAATTATTCAATGTATTTAATAATCGGTTGAATATTTAAATGTTCGTACTTATCAGTGTCGTGAGAATAAACTTTGCAATTTATCCTTGTTTTGAATCTCTAGAGTAAGAATTATTCAATGTATTCAATAAGCGGCTGAATCTTTAAATGTTCGTACTTATCAGTGCGTGAGTATAAACTTTGCAATTTATCCTAGTTTTGAATCTCTAGAGTAAGAATTATTCAATGTATTCAATAAGCGGCTGCATCATTAAATCTTCGTACTTATCAGTGTCGTGAGAATAAATTTTGCAATTTATCCTTGTTTTGAATCTCTAGAGTAAGAATTATTCAATGTATTAAATAAGCGGCTGAATCTTTAAATGTTCGTACTTATCAGTGTCGTGAGAATAAACTTTGCAATTTATCCTTGTTTTGAATATCTAGAGTAAGAACTATTCAATGTATTCAATAAGCGGCTGAATCTTTAAAAGTTCGTACTCATCAGTGGCGTGAGAATAAACTTTGCAATTTATCCTTGTTTTGAATCTCTAGAGTAAGAATTATTCAATGTATTCAATAATCGGCTGAATCTTTAAATGTTCGTACTTATCAGTGTCGTGAGAATAAACTTTGCAATTTATCCTTGTTTTGAATCTCTAGAGTAACAATTATTCAATGTATTCAATAAGCGGCTGAATCTTTAAATGTTCGTACTTATCAGTGCGTGAGTATAAACTTTGCAATTTATCCTTGTTTTGAATCTCTAGAGTAAGAATTATTCAATGTATTCAATAAGCGGCTGAATCTTTAAATCTTCGTACTTATCAGTGTCGTGAGAATAAACTTTGCAATTTATCCTTGTTTTGATTCTCTAGAGTAAGTATTATTCAATGTATTCTATAAGCGGCTGAATCTTTAAATGTTCGTACTTATCAGTGGCGTGAGAATAAACTTTGCAATTTATCCTTGTTTTGAATCTCTAGAGTAAGAACTATTCAATGTATTCAATAAGCGGCTGAATCTTTAAATCTTCGTACTTATCAGTGTCGTGAGAATAAACTTTGCAATTTATCCTTGTTTTGAATCTCTAGAGTAAGAATTATTCAATGTATTCAATAAGCGGCTGAATCTTTAAATGTTCGTACTTATCAGTGGGGTGAGTATAAACTTTGCAATTTATCCTTGTTTTGAATCTCTAGATTAAGAATTATTCAATGTATTCAATAAGCGGCTGAATCTTTAAATGTTCGTACTTATCAGTGTCGTGAGAATAAACTTTGCAATTTATCCTTGTTTTGAATCTCTAGAGTAAGAATTATTCAATGTATTCAATAAGCGGCTGAATCTTTAAATGTTCGTACTTATCAGTGTCGTGAGAATAAACTTTGCAATTTATCCTTGTTTTGAATCTCTAGAGTAAGAATTATTCAATGTATTCAATAATCGGCTGAATCTTTAAATGTTCGTACTTATCAGTGTCGTGAGAATAAACTTTGCAATTTATCCTTGTTTTGAATCTCTAGAGTAAGAATTATTCAATGTATTCAATAAGCGGCTGAATCTTTAAATGTTCGTACTTATCAGTGCGTGAGTATAAACTTTGCAATTTATCCTTGTTTTGAATCTCTAGAGTAAGAATTATTTAATGTATTCAATAAGCGGCTGAATCTTTAAATCTTCGTATTTATCAGTGTCGTGATAATAAACTTTGCAATTTATCCTTGTTTTGAATCTCTAGAGTAAGAATTATTCAATGTATTCAATAAGCGGCTGAATCTTTAAATGTTCGTACTTATCAGTGTCGTGAGAATAAACTTTGCAATTTATCCTTGTTTTGAATCTCTAGAGTAAGAACTATTCAATGTATTCAATAAGCGGCTGAATCTTTAAATGTTCGTACTCATCAGTGGCGTGAGAATAAACTTTGCAATTTATCCTTGTTTTGAATCTCTAGAGTAAGATGTATTCAATGTATTCAATAAGCGGCTGAATCTTTAAATGTTCGTACTTATCAGTGGCGTGAGAATAAACTTTGCAATTTATCCTTTTTTTGAATCTCTAGAGTAAGAATTATTCGATGTATTCAACAAGCGGCTGAATCTTTAAATGTTCGTACTTATCAGTGTCGTGAGAATAAACTTTGCAATTTATCCTTGTTTTGAATCTCTAGAGTAAGAATTATTCTATGTATTCAATAAGCGGCTGAATCTTTAAATGTTCGTACTTATCAGTGTCGTGAGAATAAACTTTGCAATTTATCCTTGTTTTGAATCTCTAGAGTAAGAATTATTCAATGTATTCAATAAGCGGCTGAATCTTTAAATGTTCGTACTTATTAGTGTCGTGAGAATAAAATTTGCAATTTATCCTTGTTTTGAATCTCTAGAGTAAGAATTATTTAATGTATTAAATAAGCGGCTGAATCTTTAAATGTTCGTACTTATCAGTGGCGTGAAAATAAACTTTGCAATTTATCCTTGTTTTGAATCTCTAGAGTAAGAATTATTCGATGTATTCAATAAGCGGCTGAATCTTTAAATGTTCGTACTTATCAGTGTCGTGAGAATAAACTTTGCAATTTATCCTTGTTTTGAATCTCTAGAGTAAGAATTATTCAATGTATTCAATAAGCGGCTGAATCTTTAAATGTTCGTACTTATCGATGGCGTGAGAATAAACTTTGCAATTTATCCTTGTTTTGAATCTCTAGAGTAAGAATTATTTAATGTATTAAATAAGCGGCTGAATCTTTAAATGTTCGTACTCATCAGTGGCGTGAGAATAAACTTTGCAATTTATCCTTGTTTTGAATCTCTAGAGTAAGAATTATTCAATGTATTCAATTAAGGGGCTGAAGCTTTAAATGTTAGTACTTATCTGTGTCGTGAGAATAAACTTTGCAATTTATCCTTGTTTTGAATCTCTAGAATAAGAATTATTCAATGTATTCAATAAGCGGCTGAATCTTTAAATGTTCGTACTTATCACTGGGGTGAGTATAAATTTTGCAATTTATCCTTGTTTTGAATCTCTAGATTAAGAATTATTCAATGTATTCAATAAGCGGCTGAATCTTTAAATGTTCGTACTTATCAGTGTCGTGAGAATAAACTTTGCAATTTATACTTGTTTTGAATCTATAGAGTAAGAATTATTCAATGTATTCAATAATCGGCTGAATCTTTAAATGTTCGTACTTATCAGTGTCGTGAGAATAAACTTTGCAATTTATCCTTGTTTTGAATCTCTAGAGTAAGAATTATTCAATGTATTCAATAAACGGCTGAATAATTAAATGTTCGTACTTATCAGTGCGTGAGTATAAACTTTGCAATATATCCTTGTTTTGAATCTCTAGAGTAAGAATTATTTAATGTATTCAATAAGCGCCTGAATCTTTAAATCTTCGTACTTATCAGTGTCGTGAGTATAAACTTTGCAATTTATCGTTGTTTTGAATCTCTAGAGTAAGAATTATTCAATGTATTCAATTAGCGGCTGAATCTTTAAATGTTCGTACTTATCAGTGGCGTGAGAATAAACTTTGCAATTTATCCTTGTTTTGAATCTCTAGAGTAAGAACTATTCAATGTATTCCATAAGCGGCTGAATCTTTAAATGTTCGTACGCATCAGTGGCGTGAGAATAAACTTTGCAATTTATCCTTGTTTTGAATCTCTAGAGTAAGAATTATTCAATGTATTCAATAAGCGGCTGAATCTTTAAATGTTCGTGCTTATCAGTGGCGTGAGAATTAACTTTGCAATTTATCCTTGTTTTGAATCTCTAGAGTAAGAATTATTTAATGTATTAAATAAGCGGCTGAATCTTTAAATATTCGTACTTATCAGTGGCGTGAAAATAAACTTTGCAATTTATCCTTGTTTTGAATCTCTAGAGTAAGAATTATTCAATGTATTCAATAAGCGGCTGAATTTTTAAATGTTCGTACTTATCAGTATCGTGAGAATAAACTTTGCAATTTATCCTTGTTTTGAATCTCTAGAGTAAGAATTATTCAATGTATTCAATAAGCGGCTGAATCTTTAAATGTTCGTACTTATCAGTGGCGTGAGAATAAACTTTGCAATTTATCCTTGTTTTGAATATCTAGAGTAAGAATTATTCAATGTATTCAATAAGCGGCTGAATCTTTAAATGTTCGTACTTATCAGTGGCGTGAGAATAAACTTTGCAATTTATCCTTGTTTTGAATCTCTAGAGTAAGAATTATTCAATGTATTCAATAAGCGGCTGAATCTTTAAATGTTCGTACTTATCAGTGGCGTGAGAATAAACTTTGCAATTTATCCTTGTTTTGAATCTCTAGAGTAAGAATTATTCAATGTATTCAATAAGCGGCTGAATCTTTAAATGTTCGTACTTATCAGTGGGGTGAGTATAAACTTTGCAATTTATCCTTGTTTTGAATCTCTAGAGTAAGAATTATTCAATGTATTCAATAAGCGGCTGAATCATTAAATGTTCGTACTCATCAGTGTCGTGAGATTAAACTTTGCAATTTATCCTTGTTTTGAATCTCTAGAGTAAGAATTATTCAATGTATTCAATAAGCGGCTGAATCTTTAAATGTTCGTACTAATCAGTGTCGTGAGAATAAACTTTGCAATTTATCCTTGTTTTGAATCTCTAGAGTAAGAATTATTCAATGTATTCAATAAGCGGCTGAATCTTTAAATGTTCGTACTTATCAGTGGGGTGAGTATAAACTTTGCAATTTATCCTTGTTTTGAATCTCTAGAGTAAGAATTATTCAATGTATTCAATAAGCGGCTGAATCTTTAAATGTTCGTACTCATCAGTGTCGTGAGATTAAATTTGCAATTAATCCTTGTTTTGAATCTCTAGAGTAAGAATTATTCAATGTATTCAATAAGCGGCTGAATCTTTAAATGTTCGTACTTATCAGTGTCGTGAGAATAAACTTTGCAATTTATCCTTGTTTTGAATCTCTAGAGTAAGAATTATTCAATGTATTCAATAATCGGCTGAATCTTTAAATGTTCGTACTTATCAGTGTCGTGAGAATAAACTTTGCAATTTATCCTTGTTTTGAATATCTAGAGTAAGAATTATTCAATGTATTCAATAAGCGGCTGAATCTTTAAATGTTCGTACTTATCAGTGCGTGAGTATAAACTTCGCAATTTATCCTTGTTTTGAATCTCTAGAGTAAGAATTATTCAATGTATTGAATAAGCGGCTGAATTTTTAAATCTTCGTACTTATCAGTGTCGTGAGAATAAACTTTGCAATTTATCCATGTTTTGAATCTCTAGAGTAAGAATTATTCAATGTATTCAAGAATCGGCTGAATCTTTAAATGTTCGTACTTATCAGTGTCGTGAGAATAAACTTTGCAATTTATCCTTGTTTTGAATCTCTACAGTAAGAATTATTCAATGTATTCAATAAGCGGCTGAATCTTTAAATGTTCGTACTTATCACTGGCGTGAGAATAAACTTTGCAATTTATCCTTGTTTTGAATCTCTAGAGTAAGAATTATTCGATGTATTCAATAAGCGGCTGAATCTTTAAATGTTCGTACTTATCAGTGTCGTGAGAATAAACTTTGCAATTTATCCTTGTTTTGAATCTCTAGAGTAAGAATTATTCAATGTATTCAATAAGCGGCTGAATCTTTAAATGTTCGTACTTATCAGTGGCGTGAGAATAAACTTTGCAATTTATCCTTGTTTTGAATCTCTAGAGTAAGAATTATTTAATGTATTAAATAAGCGGCTGAATCTTTAAATGTTCGTACTTATCAGTGGCGTGAGAATAAACTTTGCAATTTATCCTTGTTTTGAATCTCTAGAGTAAGAATTCTTCTATGTATTCAATAAGCGGCTGAATCTTTAAATGTTCGTACTTATCAGTGGCGTGAGAATAAACTTTGCAATTTATCCTTGTTTTGAATCTCTAGAGTAAGAATTATTTAATGTATTAAATAAGCGGCTGAATCTTTAAATGTTCGTACTTATCAGTGGCGTGAAAATAAACATTGCAATTTATCCTTGTTTTGAATCTCTAGAGTAAGAATTATTCGATGTATTCAATAAGCGGCTGAATCTTTAAATGTTCGTACTTATCAGTGTCGTGAGAATAAACTTTGCAATTTATCCTTGTTTTGAATCTCTAGAGTAAGAATTATTCAATGTATTCAATAAGCGGCTGAATCTTTAAATGTTCGTACTTATCAGTGGGGCGTGAGTATAAACTTTGCAATTTATCCTTGTTTTGAATCTCTAGAGTAAGAATTATTTAATGTATTCAATAAGCGGCTGAATCTTTACATGTTCGTACTTATCAGTGGCGTGAGTATAAATTTTGCAATTTATCCTTGTTTTGAATCTCTAGAGTAAGAATTATTCAATGTATTCAATAAGCGGCTGAATCTTTAAATGTTCGTACTTATCAGTGGCGTGAAAATAAACTTTGCAATTTATCCTTGTTTTGAATCTCTTGAGTAAGAATTATTCAATGTATTCAATAAGCGGCTGAATCATTAAATATTCGTACTTATCAGTGTCGTGAGAATAAACTTTGCAATTTATCCTTGTTTTGAATCTCTAGAGTAAGAATTATTCAATGTATTCAATAAGCGGCTGAATCTTTAAATCTTCGTACTTATCAGTGGCGTGAGAATAAACTTTGCAATTTATCCTTGTTTTGAATCTGTAGAGTAAGAATTATTCAATGTATTCAACAAGCGGCTGAATATTTAAATGTTCGTACTTATCAGTGGCGTGAGAATAAACTTTGCAATTTATCCTTGTTTTGAATCTCTAGAGTAAGTATTATTTAATGTATTAAATAAGCGGCTGAATCTTTAAATGTTCGTACTTATCAGTGGCGTGAGAATAAACTTTGCAATTTAACCTTGTTTTGAATCTCTAGAGTAAGAATTATTCGATGTATTCAATGAGCGGCTGAATCTTTAAATGTTCGTACTTATCAGTGTCGTGAGAATAAACTTTGGAATTTATCCTTGTTTTGAATCTCTAGAGTAAGAATTATTTAATGTATTAAATAAGCGGCTGAATCTTTAAATGTTCGTACTTAGTGGCGTGAAAATAAACTTTGCAATTTATCCTTGTTTTGAATCTCTAGAGTAAGAATTATTCGATGTATTCAATAAGCGGCTGGATCTTTAAATGTTCGTACTTATCTCTGTCGTGAGAATAAACTTTGCAATTTATCCTTATTTTGAATCTCTAGAGTAAGAATTATTCAATGTATTCAATAAGCGGCTGAATCTTTAAATGTTCGTACTTATCAGTGGCGTGAGAATAAACTTTGCAATTTATCCTTGTTTTGAATCTCTAGAGTAAGAATTATTTAATGTATTAAATAAGCGGCTGAATCTTTAAATGTTCGTACTTAGTGGCGTGAAAATAAACTTTGCAATTTATCCTTGTTTTGAATCTCTAGAGTAAGAATTATTCGATGTATTCAATAAGCGGCTGGATCTTTAAATGTTCGTACTTATCTCTGTCGTGAGAATAAACTTTGCAATTTATCCTTATTTTGAATCTCTAGAGTAAGAATTATTCAATGTATTCAATAAGCGGCTGAATCTTTAAATGTTCGTACTTATCAGTGGCGTGAGAATAAACTTTGCAATTTATCCTTGTTTTGAATCTCTAGAGTAAGAATTATTTAATGTATTAAATAAGCGGCTGAATCTTTAAATGTTCGTACTTATCAGTGGCGTGAGCATAAACTTTGCAATTTATCCTTGTTTTGAATCTCTAGAGTAAGAATTATTCAATGTATTCAATAAGCGGCTGAATCTTTAAATGTTAGTACTTATCTGTGTCGTGAGAATAAACTTTGCAATTTATCCTTGTTTTGAATCTCTAGAGTAAGAATTATTCAATGTATTCAATAAGCGGCTGAATCTTTAAATGTTCGTACTTATCAGTGGGGTGAGTATAAACTTTGCAATTTATCCTTGTTTTGAATCTCTAGAGTAAGAATTATTCAATGTATTCAATAAGCGGCTGAATCTTTAAATGTTCGTACTTATCAGTGTCGTGAGAATAAACTTTGCAATTTATCCTTGTTTTGAATCTCTAGAGTAAGAATTATTCAATGTATTCAATAAGCGGCTGAATCTTTAAATGTTCGTACTTATCAGTGCGTGAGTATAAACTTTGCAATTTATCCTTGTTTTGAATCTCTAGAGTAAGAATTATTCAATGTATTCAATAAGCGGCTGAATCTTTAAATGTTCGTACTTATCAGGTGTCGTGAGAATAAACTTTGCAATTTATCCTTGTTTTGAATCTCTAGAGTAAGAATTATTCAATGTATTCAATAAGCGGCTGAATCTTTAAATGTTCGTACTTATCAGTGGGGTGAGTATAAACTTTGCAATTTATCCTTGTTTTGAATCTCTAGAGTAAGAATTATTCAATGTATTCAATAAGCGGCTGAATCTTTAAATGTTCGTACTTATCAGTGTCGTGAGAATAAACTTTGCAATTTATCCTTGTTTTGAATCTCTAGAGTAAGAATTATTCAATGTATTCAATAAGCGGCTGAATCTTTAAATGTTCGTACTTATCAGTGTCGTGAGAATAAATTTTGCAATTTATCCTTGTTTTGAATCTCTAGAGTAAGAATTATTCAATGTATTCAATAATCGGCTGAATCTTTAAATGTTCGTACTTATCAGTGTCGTGAGAATAAACTTTGCAATTTATCCTTGTTTTGAATATCTAGAGTAAGAATTATTCAATGTATTCAATAAGCGGCTGAATCTTTAAATGTTCGTACTTATCAGTACGTGAGTATAAACTTTGCAATTTATCCTTGTTTTGAATCTCTAGAGTAAGAATTATTCAATGTATTCAATAAGCGGCTGAATCTTTAAATCTTCGTACTTATCAGTGTCGTGAGAATAAACTTTGCAATTTATCCTTGTTTTGAATCTCTAGAGTAAGAATTATTCAATGTATTCAATAAGCGGCTGAATCTTTAAATGTTCGTACTTATCAGTGGCGTGAGAATAAACTTTGCAATTTATCCTTGTTTTGAATCTCTAGAGTAAGAACTATTCAATGTGTTCAATAAGCGGCTGAATCTTTAAATGTTCGTACTCATCAGTGGCGTGAGAATAAACTTTGCAATTTATCTTTGTTTTGAATGTCTACAGTAAGAATTATTCAATGTATTCAATAAGCGGCTGAATCTTTAAATGTTCGTACTTATCAGTGGCGTGAGAATAAACTTTGCAATTTATCCTTGTTTTGAATCTCTAGAGTAAGAATTATTCGATGTATTCAATAAGCGGCTGAATCTTTAAATGTTCGTACTTATCAGTGTCGTGAGAATAAACTTTGCAATTTATCCTTGTTTTGAATCTCTAGAGTAAGAATTATTTAATGTATTAAATTTAGCGGCTGAATTTTTAAATGTTCGTACTTATCAGTGGCGTGAAAATAAACTTTGCAATTTATCCTTGTTTTGAATCTCTAGAGTAAGAATTATTCGATGTATTCAATAAGCGGCTGAATCTTTAAATGTTCGTACTTATCAGTGTCGTGAGAATAAACTTTGCAATTTATCCTTGTTTTGAATCTCTAGAGTAAGAATTATTCAATGTATTCAATAATCGGCTGAATCTTTAAATGTTCGTACTTATCAGTGTCGTGAGAATAAACTTTGCAATTTATCCTTGTTTTGAATCTCTAGAGTAAGAATTATTCAATGTATTCAATAAGCGGCTGAATCTTTAAATGTTCGTACTTATCAGTGCATTGAGTATAAACTTTGCAATTTATCCTTGTTTTGAATCTCTAGAGTAAGAATTATTCAATGTATTCAATAAGCGGCTGAATCTTTAAATGTTCGTACTTATCAGTGTCGTGAGAATAAACTTTGCTATTTATCCTTGTTTTGAATCTCTAGAGTAAGAATTATTCAATGTATTCAATAAGCGGCTGAATCTTTAAATGTTCGTACTTATCAGTGGCGTGAGAATAAACTTTGCAATTTATCCTTGTTTTGAATCTCTAGAGTAAGAACTATTCAATGTATTCAATAAGCGGCTGAATCTTTAAATGTTCGTACTCATCAGTGGCGTAGAGAATAAACTTTGCAATTTATCTTTGTTTTGAATGTCTAGAGTAAGAATTATTCAATGTATTCAATAAGCGGCTGAATCTTTAAATGTTCGTACTTATCAGTGGCGTGAGAATAAACTTTGCAATTTATCCTTGTTTTGAATCTCTAGAGTAAGAATTATTCGATGTATTCAATAAGCGGCTGAATCTTTAAATGTTCGTACTTATCAGTGGCGTGAAAATAAACTTTGCAATTTATCCTTGTTTTGAATCTCTAGAGTAAGAATTATTCGATGTATTCAATAAGCGGCTGAATCTTTAAATGTTCGTACTTATCAGTGTCGTGAGAATAAACTTTGCAATTTATCCTTGTTTTGAATCTCTAGAGTAAGAATTATTCAATGTATTCAATAAGCGGCTGAATCTTTAAATGTTCGTACTTATCAGTGTCGTGAGAATAAACTTTGCAATTTATCCTTGTTTTGAATCTCTAGAGTAAGAATTATTCAATGTATTCAATAAACGGCTGAATCTTTAAATGTTCGTACTTATCAGTGGCGTGAGAATAAACTTTGCAATTTATCCTTGTTTTGAATCTCTAGAGTAAGAATTATTCAATGTATTCAATAAGCGGCTGAATCTTTAAATGTTCGTACTTATCAGTGGCGTGAGAATAAACTTTGCAATTTATCCTTGTTTTGAATCTCTAGAGTAAGAATTATTCAATGTATTCAATAAGCGGCTGAATCTTTAAATGTTCGTACTTATCAGTGGCGTGAGAATAAACTTTGCAATTTATCCTTGTTTTGAATCTCTAGAGTAAGAATTATTTAATGTATTAAATAAGCGGCTGAATCTTTAAATGTTCGTACTTATCAGTGGCGTGAGAATAAACTTTGCAATTTATCCTTGTTTTGAATCTCTAGAGTAAGAACTATTCAATGTATTCAATAAGCGGCTGAATCTTTAAATGTTCGTACTCATCAGTGGCGTGAGAATAAACTTTGCAATTTATCTTTGTTTTGAATGTCTAGAGTAAGAATTATTCAATGTATTCAATAAGCGGCTGAATCTTTAAATGTTCGTACTTATCAGTGGCGTGAGAATAAACTTTGCAATTTATCCTTGTTTTGAATCTCTAGAGTAAGAATTATTCGATGTATTCAATAAGCGGCTGAATCTTTAAATGTTCGTACTTATCAGTGTCATGAGAATAAACTTTACAATTTATCCTTGTTTTGAATCTCTAGAGTAAGGATTCTTCTATGTATTCAATAAGCGGCTGAATCTTTAAATGTTCGTACTTATCAGTGGCGTGAGAATAAACTTTGCAATTTATCCTTGTTTTGAATCTCTAGAGTAAGAATTATTTAATGTATTAAATAAGCGGCTGAATCTTTAAATGTTCGTACTTATCAGTGGCGTGAAAATAAACTTTGCAATTTATCCTTGTTTTGAATCTCTAGAGTAAGAATTATTCGATGTATTCAATAAGCGGCTGAATCTTTAAATGTTCGTACTTATCAGTGTCGTGAGAATAAACTTTGCAATTTATCCTTGTTTTGAATCTCTAGAGTAAGAATTATTCAATGTATTCAATAAGCGGCTGAATCTTTAAATGTTCGTACTTATCAGTGTCGTGAGAATAAACTTTGCAATTTATCCTTGTTTTGAATCTCTAGAGTAAGAATTATTCAATGTATTCAATAAACGGCTGAATCTTTAAATGTTCGTAATTATCAGTGGCGTGAGAATAAACTTTGCAATTTATCCTTGTTTTGAATCTCTAGAGTAAGAATTATTCAATGTATTCAATAAGCGGCTGAATCTTTAAATGTTCGTACTTATCAGTGGCGTGAGAATAAACTTTGCAATTTATCCTTGTTTTGAATCTCTAGAGTAAGAATTATTCAATGTATTCAATAAGCGGCTGAATCTTTAAATGTTCGTACTTATCAGTGGCGTGAGAATAAACTTTGCAATTTATCCTTGTTTTGAATCTCTAGAGTAAGAATTATTTAATGTATTAAATAAGCGGCTGAATCTTTACATGTTCGTACTTATCAATGGCGTGAGAATAAACTTTGCAATTTATCCTTGTTTTGAATCTCTAGAGTAAGAATTATTCAATGTATTCAATAAGCGGCTGAATCTTTAAATGTTAGTACTTATCTGTGTCGTGAGAATAAACTTTGAAATTTATCCTTGTTTTGAATCTCTAGAGTAAGAATTATTCAATGTATTCAATAAGCGGCTGAATCTTTAAATGTTAGTACTTATCAGTGGCGTGAGAATAAACTTTGCAATTTATCCTTGTTTTGAATCTCTAGAGTAAGAATTATTCAATGTATTCAATAAGCGGCTGAATCTTTAAATGTTCGTACTTATCCGTTGCGTGAGATTAAACTTTGCAATTTATCCTTGTTTTGAATCTCTAGAGTAAGAATTATTCAATGTATTCAATAAGCGGCTGAATCTTTAAATGTTCGTACTTATCAGTGTCGTGAGAATAAACTTTGCAATTTATCCTTGTTTTGAATCTCTAGAGTAAGAATTATTCAATGTATTCAATAAACGGCTGAATCTTTAAATGTTCGTACTTATTAGTGTTTGTGAGAATAAACTTTGCAATTTATCCTTGTTTTGAATCTCTAGAGTAAGAATTATTCAATGTATTCAATAAGCGGCTGAATCTTTAAATGTTCGTACTTATCAGTGTCGTGAGAATAAACTTTGCAATTTATCCTCGATTTGAATTACAATGGGTATGTTATCTATTCTTTTTCTAGTAGTAGTGGGATTCCGTCGTACTGAAGGGTAGTTGTATATTGTTGCAGGTTAACAGAATTTGGCTTTGCAGTAGATAGCACACTATAAGTTATAAAATGATTATAAAATTAAGAAAGGCAAATTGAGTTGAAAACAAAATTTATATATATATACACTTCTCAATTAATGTTTTACAATTAAAAAAATACTTGAATATAGGTTCAACAGAGATTAAAATATTCCTGACAAATCATAAGCTGAAAGCGGATTTAAGGCTTAGGAATTTGGGTGCGTTTTAAATAAGGAATGTCTTTGAAGTAGTCGCTCCTTCGGTCAGTAAGTAGATTTGAGACTGGGAAAAGGAAAGTGTGGTGAAGGGAGGCGAACGTAGTAACCGCTTGACTTGGTCAATTGAGGTGCTTATCACGCTCGTCTGTGTCCGTCTTTCTATCTCTTTCGGTCTGTATGTTTGGGTGCTTTCTGTCTCGGCTCTTTATATCTGCTTTTTGGATCAAAGGCAGCTCGTTTTGGTATTTCACACTTGTATTTGATTCTGGGCTTCTCATTGGCTGGTAAATAAAATTTGCGTAGGCTCGCGAAATGGAAATTTGATATTTGATTAATTTTTATTTTGCAACCGGAACATCTGCGCGAATCCACTTGCGCAGAGACGACTTTTGGTCATTTTCTTTCTGTTCGTTATAGAGCAAACATACGGTCCCTCGTTTTTGCTCGGTCGGTATCACCACAGAATCTCTAGAGTAAGAATTCTTCAAGGCATTTAATAAGCGGATAAAATGTTAAATGTTCGTACTCATCAGTGGCGTGAGAATTCATCAGCAGCGGGAGCGTAATTTCCAGAATTTATCCTCGTTTTGAATCCATTGGGTAGAAACCATCAAAGCATCTAATAAGCGGTTAACATGTTAAATGTTTGTACGCATCAGTGTTGTAATGATCCTCTTCATATTTATACATGTTTATTAATGTCAACGACCAAATGTGAATGTTGCAATTATACGTATTGATGGAAAAATTTCGCTGTCACAATTTTCTACTATTATTTTCTACTATTATTGTTCTCTCGGAAGAAAATGCGTTTGAAAAATATCATACCTGCTGACCTTATAAAAAGATTCACAAAGTCAACTTAAAAAAATTGGTAGAATATTTTGAATAAAATAACCTTGTAAGTTGATGGAGTTGAGATAATGGTGTCCGCATTATTAATCAGTAACTGAACTTTCGAAATTTCAGCGTCACATTACATTTGAATGGATCGTAGGAGAATAAACATTACTCAGTTTATATTAACTTTAAAAATATCTGTTAAAATGAGTTTCAATGTCTTCATTTTTGTGTGATTTTTGACGACAGTTTATCCATCGCACACTGTGTGAATATATATATATATATATGTGTGTGTGTGTGTGTGTGTGAAAAGTGTATGTATATAATTATAGATATCAATATATGTATGCAATTTGTTATATATATATATTATATTATAATTCTCTCTTAAAAGCGATCAATATCAAAGCGTGAAACCCAGGGTTACAAACTCACACCTATCTATCTATCTATCTATCTATCTATCTATCTATCTATCTATATATATATATATATATATATATATATATAACCCTGTGCACCAGTTGCAGTTCTGCTTTGTAGTGTGAAATGATTAAGCAAAAAAAAATGTACACTTTAAACAAAGCGTTCACGGCTTCTCACAGTTTTCTTTAACTATATATATATATATATATATATATATATATATATATATATAGTTAAAGAAAACTGTGGAGCCGTGAACTTTTGTTTAAAGTGTACATTTTTTTTTGCTTAATCATTTCACACTAAGCAAAGCAGAACTGCAACTGGTGCACAGGGTTATATAAGAAGTGAATGATGAGAAAGAGGAACAAGATAATGATTGTCAGAGAAAGAACGAGAGTCAATGAGATATGAGATGCCAATTGACTTTGCATTTAATTTTTGAATATTTTAGCTTTTAGGGAAGCAAGTATACAGAAAGTAATTCCACAGGCAGGAAGTGTGAGCAAAGAAGCTAATAAAGTAGAAGTTTTAGTGACTTTTGATTGGTTTCACTGTAAAAGGGTGGGATCAATTTTGTAGTTTTTCTTGCTTTCCAGTGTTTCTGTTGATCTAACGTTTGATATTTTTATAAAAAATCATTTCACCCCAAGCAAGGCAGAACTTCCACTGGTGCACAGGGGGTTTTATAAGAAGTGAATGATGAGAAAGAGGAACAAGATAAGGGGGTGTCAGAGAATGGGTAAGAGAAGGATGAGAACACTGGTGTGAAGAGGGCCACATGAGAGTAGACTGGAAAGGAAAACATGATACAAGGGTTTTCAAGAAAGGGATACGAGTCAAGGAGATGACGACTTTGCATTTAGATTCTTGGAGATTGTAGCCATCAGGGAAGCAAGAATAAGGAAAAGGATTCTACAGGCGGGAATTGCGAGCAAAGAAGCTGAGGGAATAGATTTTATTTGTCTTTAGGATTCATTTTATTTTATCATTTTTGAGTAATTGAAGGCGTCTTTTTATATTTGTAAATAATTTGGGGTTTCTTTTGTTGTGAGTGTAGACGAATGCAAGAATGTTTTCGTTTTTTTATTTATTGTTTTTGTTTTTTGTCATTTTGCATTCCGGAGAGGGTCTAATGGTATTTCTTCTCCCAGTTCAAAAACCTTGTTTATTAGTTGAGTGGAGTATCCTCTTATTTATTGTGTTTTTCGTAGTTCCTCTAGGTGAAGTTTTTGAAGGGTTTCGTCAGCTACTATTATGCAAATTCGTCGTGCTAGAGAATAGGGATGGATTTTAGATATTTAGGGTGGTGACTCTTGAAAGAAAGTTATTGTCAGGTGTTTGTGTGGTTATGGCATGGTGTCATTATTCATGTTTTTTATGAGTATGTCTAGGATTGACATTTCATTATAGAATTACTCTAGTGTGAACTCTAGTGCAAGTTTTGTAGCAGATTGTAGAGTTTATTTATGTCTCCCCTTGTTGATGTCCAAAAGATAAAATAATCATCTAGATAACATTTCCGTGATTTGGTGAATTCTGTTTTGATGTCTTCGCCATATTTTTAACCTATTTGGTTGTATAGGATTTCTTCTAGAGATGCTAGTGTGAGTGTTGCATATGTCGGTGCCATTTTTATCAACATCGCGGTACCTGTTATTTGAATATAGTTTTGGTTGTTTGACTGGAATTAATTGTTGTCTAAAATTAGTTCTATACGCTGTATAATAAATTATTTTGTGAAGTGTGTGAGAAGTATTTCTGAATGTTTTTCAATACAAAATGTAATGGCCTGTTTACCTAGTTCATGGAGTATGTTGCTGCACAGGTTGTTTACATCAAATGCTACTATGAGGTACCTGGCTCTAATTTTAGAGGTATGAAGCTCAGGAAATGTATGCTGTCTCTGATGTAGCTTTTTATTTTTGTGGTATACAGTTGTAATATTTTATCTATTAGGTTTGCACAGTTTACTTGTTGGGCAGGCTGGCTAGTCTACAATAGGTCTGAATTTAAGATCACTAGGGACTGGAATTGTGCGTTGTGGTGCAGTGGATATCGACTCGGAACGACAAGTCGGGGAATCGAGTTCGAATTCCAGTTGAATTCTTTGCATTCAATACTTTGGAAAGGTATTGATCCGCCTATACTCTCCAGTTATGGGTTAAATAATAGGACAGATTGGGTTCTATAGCCTTGACTGGCAACCAGTCTACCGCAGAAAGCAATGGCAACCTACTGCGGGATAATCTTCTTCCAAGTCAGTCATGTCTCTTTCAAGACATGATCGCTCAAAGCGTGTATCACGTATGGCACTTAACTGACGGGATTTCAGTGTGGATATATTTAGATTTTTGTGACTTGTTAACTGATTTAATTGTGTTTGATTTGAGATGCTAGCAGGTGATACCACCGCGGGTCAGGGTGGACCCGGGAACAACAGTAATTTCAACGCTTATCAAATCCTCTAATCTTCCAATTAGAGACCTTAATGCCGGATGTCGTTTATCGTCATAGAAAGGATTATAGCGCTTAATAATATTTACTAACCTGTTCTTCCTATCAATCCGTGTTCTTTTATCAAGTTCCTTCGTTCCTTCGTTCGTTCGTACGTTCGTTCGTTCGTCTTCTTCTTTTTTATGTGCCGGGTCCCTTCAGGACGATAAGCAATCATGAACTTCCACTTCCTCTGTCTCTTGCCACTCTTGCCTCTTTCCTTTCTGTTATTACTGCTCATGTGCTGTCAGTGTAGGTTGTAGATGATTATGGCGTTGCACATCTTCCTAGTCTTACTTGGTCTTATTTGGTCGTTTTACTGCTAAATATTCAACGCTCGCTCGCTCTCTCTCTCTTTCTCTCCTTTTTCGTTTCTGTCTTTGTCTCTCTGTCTCTCCTTTTTTGTTTCTGTCTCTGTCTCACTTATTCTTAGGAGACGTGACTTCGTGTTTCCATACAAATGTCGAAAAATATTGTACGCAATTTTATGTCTTTAACTAAAGATACTTTCCACGTCATTTCCAACTTTCAGGGCAAGCATTTTTAATATATATTTTGTAGATGATCAGATGTATTTCTGGTAATTTTACAACAAAAATGTATTTTAGTTTATCGCTTTGTTGATCGTCATATTACTGTACTTAGTGAACCACCAAGGGAAAAAAAAGCACTATTTTACAATAGCTGGGGCGTTAACAGGTGCCACCACCCCAGGTCAGAGTAAACCCGGGAACAACAGCAATTAAGAAGTGGTTCAACGCACCTCAAAACCTCCAGATCAGAGGCATTGTTGCCGGAAGCAGTTATCGTCATACCCAGGATGTGTCTCAGAGCTAAATCCGTGTTTTTTCTATGGTAATAAGACACAGAACATTGACGGTTATCTAAGAGATGTTCGATAGTTGTAGACTTAGGTCTATTGGCGCGCCTAAGCAAATTATTGATTTGCAGTTATTGAATTCTAGCCAGCATGTGATAACTAATTCTCATTTTCGACCTTTGTTTAATTCTGTTTCCATAGTTATTGTTAGACTGACATTTAACTCGGTAAATAATTGAACTAGTTCGGTGATAAGGTAGAACATACGGACTGATTCTAATATGGGTTGGGCTTTTGAGAGTCTTGTAAATCCGGACATTCAACTGAAAGTATTGGATATAATATACATTAAAACTTCAGAGGCAGGCCTTTTCAAATAGAAGCGATGGCATTTTTATCTGAATTGAAATTGCTTCCGATTTTAATTAGGTTACGGTGTACTCATTGTATATAACTTGTATATTCTGTAAATATATGCTATGCTCACAAAAGGAATGCAATATCATGAGTAAAACATTGACAAAATGATCTGATCAACGAATTTATTAGAGATTATTATATGCGAGAAGTATATATATATATATATATATATATATATATACATACTGTAATGGTTGTTACAATGTTTTTAAATTAAATTCATAGTATCACTACACAAAAAAATTGTTTTTGGCTTCTTCCTCAGGTGATTTTTTTAGAAATGAGAATTATCTAGTTGAAAAAGACAATTTATTTGTGTTGGATTTGTTATTTTTGGGTGTTAGAAGGGTTGGTCTGTATTTTGAGTTCTGTTGACTTTTTTTCAGGTCTTAGGGTTAAGTGTTTGTTTTTGGCAGAGTTCAGGATATTTTAATCTATTAATCTTGAAAGGGCTGGTGCTGCTGGCGCCTTTGGTTTAGGGTTTGGAAGGTGTTGTTTTGTTTTGGGGTTGGTTTCTCCTTAATTTAATGTATGTTACTTTGGATTGGGGTGTGTGCTTTTTTCGTTTTTTTTATTTTTTTGTTTTTTATAAAATATATTTTTTATAAAATATATCTTTCATAAAAAATATAGGGGTTGGTAGGTGTTGTTTTGTTTTGGGGTTGGTTTCTCCTTAATTTAATGTATGTTATTTTGTATTGGGGGGGTGTTTTTTTGTTTTTTTATTTTTTGTTTTTTCTAAAATATATTTTTTCTAAAATATATCTTTCATAAAAAATATTTTATAATATTCCATAATATTTAAACTATTGTATAATATTATAAAATATAATATTTTATAATATTTAAGAAATATATTTCCTTTTATAAAATCTATCGTTTATACAACATATTTTATAAATATAAAGTATATTTTTTATTTATTTATCTAATATTCTGTTGCAACTGCATTATTTTTTGTTGGTATAGTATAGGGTTTGTTTTCTTTTGGGTGTTTTTCTGGTTGGGTTTTTTTTGTGTTTACTGAAATTTTAGCGAGAAATATTTGCGATGTTTGCATATTACTGCTAATTCGTCTCTACGGTGTAATAAATCATTTCTGTTAGGGTACTGAAGACTGTGTAGTTTTTCACTTAGACATAAAGGGCAGATGTCATTAAGTGAGTTGCAAGTTCTAGTTTTTTCTAGGATTTTCCATTTTACTTTGGGTTTCTGTTTTGAATCCTTTAGCTTCCAAAAGTATGTGGAAAGGGATGTTTGGTTTCGGTATAAGCTGTTTTTGAATGAGGTTAGGTGCAAGTACCAGCGCTGATTAAAAGTATTCTTAGTTGATCCGATATACATTTTATTTATGGTTGGATTTTCGATGGATGTTATGTTGCATTGATAGATTATTGAGTTTGTTTTGCATTTATTTTGTAGTGGGCAGTTGCTAGGGTTTCTACAATTACACATGTTTTCCTTGTTGGGTTTGGTTGTGTTTTGGTTGCCGGTTGTATTTTGCTTTACGTGTTGACTTAGGATATATTTGTTATGGTTAGTTATGATTTTTTCTAGGTTGTTTGTGCAGCTGTAGCTAAGTTTGAGTATATTTTTTTGAAGATTTTACTGAGGGAGTTACTTGTTGGGAAATGTTTTTTAATTAAGTTCAGGAACTTCTGTCCTAGTTTGGTGTTGATCATTTGGTTGTAAGGAGGTGTGTACCAAATGATTTTTCTCTTTCGACTTTTCTTGTTGGGGTTGTTGTTTGTTATGTATTGGATGTCTTTTTTTCTGTAGCCGCTTTCTTTTAATGACTTGTTGTAGAGAGCTTTGTGCTTGTTGAATATTTCTTTGTTGGACGAGTTTTGGCTGATTCTGTGTTCTATGGAAGAGAGTATATGTTTGATAATGCTAGTGGGTGGTTTGTCTTTGGGTGGATGTATAGTGGTTATTCATTGGGTTTTATGTATGGTTTGTAATTGTTGTTGACTAGATCTAGTGTGATATTGAGGAAAGTTTGCTACTTTTAAATTTGTGTGGACTATAACTTTTAGGTTTAAAACTTTGAATTCTCTATGTATTAGTTTTCTGATTTTGTCTGTTTTAAAGTGTGTGGAGTTTTTGTACTATCATTAGACCGTCGTCTCTATATAGCTCTTTGTCCTGTGTGTTAATGTCTTGGTGATATATATATATATATATATATATATATATATATATATATATATATATATATATATATATATATATATATATATATATATATATATATATATATATATATATCTTCTTCTACCGAACGCCCATAGCCCAGAGGTAGAATCGCTGACTGACGCCATTTCGGTTGGGTTTCAATCCTGGGTTAAAAAGCAATCAGTGTCTAACCGTACTGATGAGCTGTGATACAGCGAAACAGATCTGTCTGCGGATGGCTATATACAGAATATACAACTTTGTAACTGAGCCGATTTCATATCTTCCACAATAATGATGTCAACCCTGATCGGAAAATGAATTTGAACACGTCGGCTTATCGTCCAGTTTACAGTAGGACATCTAACGAACAGAATCTGTCGGAGTAGGTTTCCGTGAACAGGGTAAAGAATGGCTGGTAATATTGAATGATATTGCTGAGGTGTATTGGGTTAAAGCTATTTAATAATAATTCGGAAGTAATACTATTTCTCTGTAGATTAGATTTAGCAGTTGAGCTATTATTTTTGAGGATGAGATAAGCAGTTTTTAATTTTTTGCAATAGATAATTACGAAATTTACTTATTCTGCTCTGCTTAAGTATTGAGCGCTGTTTTGTTATTGATTACTCGTCTTGGGATTTTTCTTTGGGCTACGTCCTGGCTCGGTCCAAATTGCTTTGTCTGATGTTCATGTGCTTAGCTTTTTTCTTTTTTTATAACCATTTTTTCCTTCCGCATATATACGCGGAGGGTTTTTCGAAACGAGTATAGTGATAAGGTTGCATTTATATATATATATATATATATATATATATGTGTGTGTGTGTGTGTGTGTGTGTGTGTATGTGTGTGTGTGTGTGTGCATGTGTGTGTGTGTGTGTGTGTATAAAAAGCCAGCAGTAAAGATACATTTTTAAAGACAGTAATATGGATAAATAAAAAGGGAAACATCTTTTGTGAGCACGAAAGGTCTTTGTCAAGGCAAATGTGAAAGTGTTGCAAAACAAAATCCTTAAATTTGCCTCGCTAAATTCTTTCAGGTGACGAAACGCAGCGACTTAATACCAAAGAATTTAAATTCAGTTTTAAAAGGGGGAAATCATTTTTAAACGAAAGACTTGGGATCCTTTCGGCCAACACTTCATCAAAGGGCACCTATTATTATTTTCTTGTCAATTAGCCTTGCCAACAGTACCCTCTGATGAACTGTTGGCTGAAAGGATTTTGTTAAAAAAAAAAAGTTTTTTTTTCAAATACCATAATTTAAAAGGTCATAACATTTCTAGGATTTCTGAAATCATTCAATCTTTCTTATCAAATCGCGAAATGAATGTTGCCCTGAATGGCCAATCCTCTAGATTCTTTCGTACAAATGCAACTGTCACCCATATCTCTATCATGGGTCATCTTTTGTCCTTAATTTTCATCAATGATCTATCTGACGACATCAGTTCTCAACTTGGTATCTATGCTGATGACACAACTATTTACTCCTGCCTCGATACTAAATTTGGTCAATTCCTACTACCATAATTTACATTCTATAGAACCAAATGTCGTATTATTTGACTCATAGCTAGACGGGGAAGAGTTGCATTTTATCTTTAAGTAGTAATTTGTGGGACTTCAGTTTATTACTTCATAACAATATAAAACGGATCCCCCACTTTATGTCCAGTAGAAGGCTTAATCATGTTTTCAACTATTATATTCAGTCAGTCAGTTAGTTGCCATAAGAGATACATTCTTTGAGCGATCATGTCTCGAAAGATACATGACTGACTGGGCAGACGATTATCCCGCAGTAGGTTGCCATTGCTTTCTGTGTTAGACTGGTTGCCAGCCAAGGCCATAGAACCCAATCCGTCCTGTTATTTAACCCATAACTAGAGGGAAGAGACGGATTAATACTTTTTCCAAGGGTATCTGTGCGAAAGTAAATGCCATGAATTCAACTGGAATTCGAACTTGGC
The DNA here is from genome assembly GCA_037127315.1 of Ascarosepion bandense. NCBI lineage: Eukaryota > Metazoa > Mollusca > Cephalopoda > Sepiida > Sepiidae > Ascarosepion > Ascarosepion bandense. The sequence goes on along the minus strand of JBBBDQ010000318.1, from coordinate 3,286,099 downwards.
TCCCCGATTTGTCGTTCCGAGTCGATATCCACTACACAACAACGCACAATGTACACTATCGGCCATAATTATTAGGCGACCCCAGTTTTTTTTAATTTTTTTATTGAAATGATGTATTTTATAAAACTTTTAGTATTTATTGCTATGTGGATAATTTTAAATGGAAATTGAATGGTTCTTTTGTTGTTTTTATTTTGCAAAATTTTACAAGGCAAGGAAGCAAAAATGAACTCGTCCGAATTATCCTAAATTTTCTTCATTCTTTCATTGAAGAAACGACAATATAAGTAATTATTAAATATTTATAAATTCATTCAATGCACATGTTATTTTGCAGTATTAACAAAAGAACCATTGTATTTGTATTTATAATTATTCACTTGGCAATAAATACTAAAAAATAGAATGAAATACGTCATTTTGTTTTTAAACACTGGGGTAGGCTAATAATTATGGCCGGTAGTATAGCTTCCCTGTAACTTTTCTATAAATACTTTCTTGGTAATTGTTCTTATGAACTTTCCTCTGTGGTACCAAAACTTTATTAATTTAAGCGCAGTACTAGATTGGCAGAAAGGTCTCACCATTTTATAGTTGAAATGTCAATCTTTAACTTTTTCTTAATTGTTGTTCTTTTATTATTTATTTTACTAGTATCTTCTCGAATGCTTTCGCGTAATCAATTGAAGCATATTCGACAAAATACGACACAAAGAATTGATGGAAATGATAGGCAACCTCGGCAAAGATATAAGAATAATCAAGAATCTCTACTGGCAGCAAACGGCCTGCATACGGACAGGTAACGACCTCAGTAGATACACAAAGATAGAAAAAGGCGTAAGACAAGGATGTGTCTTTTCACCGGATTTGTTCAACCTATACAGCGAGAATATTTTGAGAACCCTAGATGACACACCAGGATTTATTATTGGAGGCCACAACCTGAACAACATAAGATACGCGGACGATACAGTACTGATTGCGGACACGGAAAGGAAACTGCAAGATCTCATACAGAAAGTAGCAGTGGAGAGTGACAAGAAAGGACTACAAATAAACTTTAAGAAAACTGAGTGCATGGTCATCAGCAAAAGATACAACCCAAAATGCCAAATACAGGTGGGGGATAACAGAATCAAACAAGTCCAAGAATTTAAGTACCTAGGAAGTGTTCTAACAGGAGATGGAAAGTGCGACACGGAGATCCGAAGGCGAATTGGCATGGCAAAGGACGCGTTCCAGAAGATGAGCAAAATACTAACACACAGGAAGATCTCAATAGAAACGAAGAAAAGAGTGCTAGACTGCTACGTGATGTCAGTTCTTCAGTACGGCTGTGAATGCTGGACAATATCATCGAAAATGAGGACAAAACTGGAAGCGGCCGAAATGTGGTTCTACAGAAGGATGCTACGGATATCGTGGACTGAGCATACAAGCAACGAGGAAGTGTTAGAAAGAATGGCAACAAAAAGGAAATTGATGCTGAGCATCAGGAAGAGACAACTGAAGTTCCTGGGACATGCAATGAGGAAGGAGAGTATGGAGAACCTGATACTGACTGGTCAGATAGAAGGAAGGAGAGACAGAGGAAGGCAGCGGATAACATATCTGCAGAGTCTGATCAGGTGGATGACGGAACGGGGGTTGCCAGGAGCAACAGGAGCAAACATACTAAGAGCTACAAGGGATAGGGAGACGTGGAGCTCCATGATCGCCTACGTCCTGAAGGGACAGGGCACATAGAAGAAGAAGAAGAAGAAGAAGAAGAAGAAGAAGAAGAAGAAGAAGAAGAAGAAGAAGAAGTATCTTCTCATAGTAATTGTTTTATTTTATTTTATTTTTTTCATTTACCAGTACCACCTTGAATTTTTATTGCTCGGGGTGATATTATAAAAAAAATCGATTCCTTGTAAAATGACCTAATAACATTTTTTATGAAGTTGAATACATTAGACGTTACATTAGATGCTTTATTGCTAACTCTATGTATTTAGGGAAGAACTATTAACTATGTGAAGAAATGGCTAGCACTCTATTATATTTTACTTTTTTTTAACTTTTCGGCTGAACATATTAATGCAGATGGTTTTATTAACGGCAAATCTAAGCTATAAACCTTTAGCCGATACCGGACATCAAAGCGATTTATGAGTTTGTCGGACTTTTCATCTCGTACGTTTATTGTTTTGCATTACCGAAGTATTTTGGTGACCAATACTTCAACCTTCTTCAGGTGTATGTAAAAAGGGTATCTCATTTTATCCCAGGATGTGTTCATCAACGCTGCAAATGAAAGGGAAACGCTGATATATATATATATATATATATATACTGATCAAAGTGAATTTTCTTTCTGCTTGACTATCGCTGAGGAAAAACACGAATGAACTGTGAATAAAATATAACACTGGTAAAAACAAGAAAATAAATAAATAAATTCACTAAAAACTTAACATGAAAAGAATTGATCTGAAAATTCAAGAATCTATCAAAGAAAATGTTTATCATTAAACAATAACACATAATAGTGTGAGTACAGACAAGATAAGTGAACCTTTATTTTAATTATAATTATATTGGGTTAAAAGATGTGTAGCGAATTATTTCCGTTTGTGATAGGGATGTTATCACTTTTTGTCAATAACTTTTTCAATCTTTTGAAGGCTCTTGCTATTTGTAGCTTATGGGATATTAGACTGTCAGTTAATTGAGAAAAATCTGTTTATGACCTCAATCAGAAATAAATACCTACTCATATAAATCAGTTCAGAAGTCGCTTTAATAAATATTATTTTTTTATAATAATATCGGCCCAAGCAAGCCATTTACTGCCACTGTTGTGCAGGGGGTTACATAGGAGGAAAGTTATGAGAAAGAGTGACTGGTTATAGGTGTCAGGAAGTAGATAAGAGAAAGATGATTGTGGCCATAAAGTGAGGAATCAGTTTATATATTGATTGTAATGTAGAATTGATCCCCCACTTTATAACCACATTATAATAGGATAGACTTTTTTTTATAATTGTGTCGCCCCAAGCAAGGCATTTTACTGCCACTGTTGTGCAAGGGGTTACATAGGAGGAATCTTACGAAGAGTGACAGGTTGCAGGGGGTATAGGGAATAAATATACAAAATTCTGAATAAATCTAAATAAGCATATGGCATAATTCTTTTCAGAGAAATAAATTCAATTACGTCACAACCTAGAGTTTTGTCTAAAAAACTAATATGTGAAAATGTGACTTTGCTGAGCACATTGACGATCATTATTACTTAATCTTTGTTGAGAGTTACTCCAAGTGGCCGAAGGTCTTAAGATGCAAGCGGCCGAAAACAGTTGTAACAATCAGTTTCCTATATGAACCATTTGCGATATTTGGAGTAGTGGACTGCGTTGTCAGCAAAAATGGTACACAGTTTACATCAGCAGAATTTAAGAAAAGCTCTTTCAGGCCAAATTGCTGAAAGCTCCGCTCGAATGCTGGGTATCTATGTTTGAAGAAGAGATAGCTAGAATTAACCGGCAGGTAGATGAAATCATCTCCTATACGACAGATATGCTTCAACCAAAACGCACTTCGATTTTCGAGGAAATCGACAATATTCGGGAATCGGCCCAAGTCCGGAAAATGCAAGAAATTTACTCGGAATGTTCTGAGCTGGAAGACAGATTGTCTGTCTACCTGCAGGAGCTGAGATGGTCCTCTCCGGACGACTGCTTGGTCCAGCCGTTTCTACAAAGCGACGTTCCATCACTGCATATGCCGACAAGCGCCGAACTAAATGCCATCTGCTTGCTTCGCCCGGTTCTTCAGGCAAATGCCTTTGTTATGAAGACGTTTCTGGAACTGCAGAATCACATGTTAGGGATCTTTCAGTTACAGTGCCCTGTCGGATCAGTCGGGGTCAAAATGAAGATTGCTACCGGAAGTCAACTGGTCGGCCAAAAGCTGAGTCAGAAAATGGAGAACATTCTAGATAAAGGTATACCGTCACTGAGTAGTAGCCACAGAGTGAGTGAATGAGTGACTCAGGACGCCTGCGAAAGAAAGTACTCTCCAGCCCACGTTTAACTTTGTATTACGTTTTCCGAGAATGTACTATTCAACCTTATATCTGAGTTCATGTTACCTTTCTATGGCCCTTCGCCCTTAAGAAAATGAATGAAAATTACGAAGGTAATTCAAAAATTGTCTGTACTTTTGCCATAGCATATCTTTAGACTAGAATGCGGATGATCTTTGACATTTCCTCCTATATTGCTCTTCTGATCAGTAGATTTCAGGATCTACAAAATTCCGCCTAGAGATTAATAAACCATATATACAGTGGATGGACAAAATAATGGAAGCACCTAGCAGTAATTACAGCTTAAATTTTCCAAATCTTTCAATGATGATGATAGAGGATATCGACTTCTCACTTGTTTTTCCAAAATGTTCAATGATGTTGAGATCTCAAGACTATAGTGGCCAGATAAGATGTTCTACTTCACAAGTATGTTCTTTGTCCCATACAACTTTATCAGTATGAATGGGCGTATTATTATCAAGAAAAATGGCATTTCCCTCCGAAAACAGTTCTTCAACAATATGATGAAAGTGATTATTTAAAGTTCTTAAATAGTCCTAACAACTGATTTTAATAAACTTATTTAAATAATGCCTGCAAATAACAAAACAACAATTGTAGCAGAATAATAAAGTACTACTAATATTAAATCAACAAATATAAAAACAGACAAGCTTTTGTGAGTTTAATAAAATTTTTAAAATGCTTTTATTAGGGTATTAGGTTTTCCAATATACTGACCATCCCTTGCTAATATATATATATATACATATGTGTGTTTGCGGGAATATATAATACTATCCGATGATGAGGTAAAACTGGAATTCTTTTAAAGACGCGTTTCGCCGGAGAAAAATTATCTTATGTTGTCTTTGGCATCAGTTCAACTAAGTTACTAGTCGAATTGATAACACCAAATATGACGAAGGTAATTCGATCTCAGACCCTAACTGAACACTATGGAAGAATGGAAGACTTTCAAAAAACGTATCTACGCATCGTTCATTCAGTAATGGATTTGAACACTCTCGGGTACTGGCGTGTATTTACATTGTATATAACACGCTAAAGTCCGCCTTCCTCTATTGATCGTCCATAGCTCAGAGGTAGAATTGCCGACTGATGTCAATTCGGTCCGGTTTCAATCTTGGCTAGAAGCAGTCGGATGTCTAACCCTTCTGTGATACAGTGAAACAGATCTGTCTGTGGATAACTATATATATATATATACACAAGTAAGCGGTATTTTTATGGGTAAGGATAATACCATACAGAATGTAAATCCGATGAAAACTCAGTGGTAGAGACTAACAGAGTATTGCAATGTAAAATACAGTCCCTAAATTTACTGCCCTGAACATTTCTTGAATGTTCAATTCTAAGAAAATTTCAAATCGAGGTCATCATATCGGCTCGGCATTTTTCTTCCACCACCAAACCATAAACTTCGCATAGTAACAATTACTTTCTCCTTATACAACTGATGTTAAGGTAATGAACTCCTTTCATTGTTGCAAAATATTTGGTCTGAAAAGTGGAATATACAGTAGCGAACATAAAGATCAGAAAAAGTCTAAATATGAAAGAACTTTTTATTTTAAAGCTTCAAAGAACATTTTATCAAGGAAAAAAATATATGAAGGTAAATTATATAATTCCAAAATATAAAGCTCAATAAACTGATTTTGATAAAGTTATAAGAATAATTATACAACATTCGAAAAAAAATAGATGATCAAAAACATCAGAACGATTAAATAAATCCATAAAATTTAATAATTATTTTGCATTATTGAAAATCTTTTAGGGTAAGACTATAAAATCGGGTATTTTATTGAATTACACCGGCTCTTTACTGGCTCTTGCATTGTAAACACGGCGAAAAATCTGTGACGTCATTGGAACTAAGAAAACTGATGGTCAAGTTACGTAAGGAAGATAAACTCTTATTTTTGGATATTTCAAAGAGTGTGTGGGAATCTAAAATTTTTATTCATAGTATTTTAAGAAAACCTGAGGGAACTGGGTCATGTGAAGCCAAGAAACCACCTGGCAGGCCTAGGAAAACCACTGCAAGAGAAGACAGATGGATTGGTAAAGAATCAAAAAAGGATCGATTTGCGACAGCAACCACCATCTCTAAAAGAGCTAATCCTAACCTTGGCATTAAAATATCAAGGCACACTATTTCCCGAAGACTTAATGAAATAAATCTGAACAGTCGAGTAGCCTCTACGAAGCCATACTTTTCTAAAATTAATCAAATGAGCCGATTGAAATTTGCCACTGAACACGTCATATGGACAGAAGAACAGTGAGATTTCTGTTCATTTCAACGATGAGTCAATGTTTAACCTGTTCAGTTTTGACGGGAGAAGGCGAGTTCGACGCAGTCCTAAGGAACGATATTTGCCTCAGTGCACTAAAAGTAGCGTTAAATTTAGAGGAGGAAGAGTGATGGTGTTTGGCATGATTTCATCTGCCGGGTACGGGACCTCTTGTTAGGCTACACAGTAACATTAACGCAACGGCATACAAAGAGATATTGAATAAACATGTTGTACCGAATTTGAGAACTGCAATTAATCAACCAGCTGTATTTATGCAAGATAACGCGCCATGTCACACAGCGAAGTCTGTAAAGACATTTCTTTCTGAGGAGAATGTTACTGTTATGGAGAGGCCTGCTCAAAGCCCTGACATAAATCCTGTTGAGAAGGTTTGGAAGTTACTAAATGAAAGAGCTAAGGAAGAGAATCCAACAAACGTCGAAGAACTATGGACTAATTTGAAAGGAGAATGGGAGAAAATATCCGTTAATGAACGCAAGACATTAATTCGCTCATGTAGCAAAAGATGTCAACCTGTTATTGAAGGTAAAGGTTTACACATCATGTACTAATGAATTATGAACGTTATTTTTATTTGGATATAATGTATCCATCACAATGGTTTTATTTTGTTAATCATTCGGATGTTTTTGATTATCTATTTTTGTTCGAATGTTATATATATATATATATATATATATTCTTATAATTTTATCGAAATATATTTATTGAACTTTATATTTCAGAATTATATAATTTACCTTTATATTATTATTTTTCTATGATAAAATGTTCTATGAAGCTTTAAAATAAAAATTTATTTCACATTTAAACCTTTTCTTAACATCGTTCTGATCCTTATGCTCGCTACTGTGTATATATATATATATATATATATATATATATATTCACGATATAAAATTATTACCGATGGATTTGTAAAAAATTGTTCAGTTTATTTTCATTTTATGGTATATCACACTGTAACAGGGTGCTTTCTTCTAGCCATAGACTCGCCGACTGATTCGGTCCGGCTTTGATCCTGGCTAAAAGCAGTTGGTTGTCTAACCGTGCTGATCAGCTGTGATACAACAAAACAGATCTGTCTGCGGATGACTATTTCCGCTCTCACACCCTGATTGAGCATTTTCAAAAACAGTAACTACTTTAGTATCTACGAATCATTCATTCAATAATGAATTAGAACACTCTTAGCTACTGGCGTAACCACATGGTATATCACACGCTAAAAATCTACCTTCTTCTAGCCATAGAATCGCCGGCTGATGACAACTCGGTCGGGTTTCAATCCTGGCTAAAAGCGATCGGATGTTTAACCGTACTGATGAGCTGTGATACAGCGAAAGAGATCTGTCTGCGGATGACTATTTACGCGGCCATGATATCAACGAGGGCCATGATATCAAACATACTATAATAAATTATCTCAATCTCAGACCGTTGTGTCCAGAAGGCTTGCCTTGGTCAGGAGGCTTGAAGAAAAAACAACGAAATTAATGTTATATTAGTTAAACGAGGTTTCTTATCATTTTTTTAATAGACATTTGTTTCTTCTTGTTGTTTATTAACTTCTTCACATCAGGTGAAAGATTTGTCGATGACAGGAGCGAAACATTATCCAGGTTGTCATGATGAATCTTGTTCTTAAACGACATTTAGTGTATTTCATTTTTGAAAAAGTGGCTCACAAGCATATACACTTCAAACAATGATACTATCATTTTCGAATTATTCAATAGGCTTTTATATATTCTGCTCGGCGAGACATATTATTTGAAGAAGTCAGCAATAGATTCGGAATTAAATTTTCTTTAAAATATTCGTCGCATTTTAAATGGATTAACGCCATCTGACATTTTTTCTACCACTTGCTCCGCGAATTAATTAGATAATTAGTGTCCAGGTGTTAAGTTAACGGGTCGAACAAAAATCCATCGCGGGCCGGGATTTTCCGACCCCTGGTCTATAGTAATAAGAAATAATTAAAATGTCGAATTAAAAAATAAATTAATGAAATAATTTCTTTCTTTCTTTCTTTCTTTCTTTCTTTCTTTCTTTCATTCTTTCTTTCTTTCTTTCTTTCATTCTTTCTTTCTTTCATTCTTTCTTTCTTTCTTTCATTCTTTCTTTCTTTCATTCTTTCATTCTTTCTTTCATTCTTTCATTCATTCTTTCTTTCTTTCTTTATTTCTCGATTCACTCATATCTATCTATCTATCTATCTATCTATCTATCTATCTTGATTCACTCTATCTATCTATCTATCTATCTATCTATCTATCTATCTATCTATCTTGATTTACTCTATCTATCTATCTATCTATCTATCTATTTTGATTCATTCATATCTATCTATCTATCTATCTATCTATCTTAATTCACTCATATCTATCTATCTATCTTAATTCACTCATATCTATCTATCTATCTCAATTCACTCATATCTATCTATCTATCTATCTATCTATCTATCTATCTATCTATCTATCTCAATTCACTCATATCTATCTATCTATCTATCTATCTATCTATCTATCTATCTATCTATCTATCTACGTCTATTCATTATCTGTCTATATCTATTCGTAGGAAAGGTGTAATTGAAAGGTTTAATTCATATTTGAATAAATGTTATTTAGCTAAGTTTTAACACAAGGCCACAAACTATTGAGCATCAAAATTCCTACTCAATAAAGACGTTTTTTAAGCCTAACTTGTTAACTAGTACCACGGCCCGAGACAAATGTTTATGGCAAAAACATATTTTTCCGTCTTCTCTGTCATATTAAAAAAAACGTTTTGCATATATTATCAGAAATGTTATCTCTATATTTACTGTTTGAAACACAGTCTTTCAGCCTTTTTATTGTGACGTTATATTCGTCATTACATTTACATTTCAGGTTGTAGTTGTTGTTTCGGTGGCTACATTCTCCTGTCTTCCACGGGTGATGCTGTCTTCATTCTTTAGAAATTCCTGAGGGATTTTGTTTCGTTATTTCAAGAAAAACATACAAATTTAAAAGAATTGCATAAATTTGCAAAATGGCTTCCTGTTAGAGATGTAAAAGAGGCAACGGATGATTTGGGAACAACAAAGATAATCTCACTATTCAAAATATAAAACACTTCCTTACAGAAAATATAGGAACCCCAAAGAACAAATTTACCAAAACTTTGTGTGAATAATAACAAAGTTGAAATTGGCAAAGCAGAAACATATGGAACAATGAAAATGTCATAAAAGTTTTGGCAAGAGGAAGAATATGCTATCATATTTTTTCTTTAAAACTAATCAATGAAGATATGAAAACGAATTTATATTTCAAATAATTGAAATAAACTTGCAGAATGTGCCAGAACGTGTTCATAACAAAAGTCTGAATAATACATGGAGTAACTTAATATTAAGTGCCATGATGGGCGATCATGTCTCGAAAGAGACATGATGACTGGGCAGAAGATTATCCCGCAGTAGGTTGCCATTGCGTTCTGCGGTTGACTGGTTGCCGACCAAGGCTATAGAACTCAATCTGTCCTGCTATTTGACTCATAGCTAGAGGGGTAAGAAATGTATTATAATATTAAGTAGTAATTAGTCGGGGATCAGTTTATTACTTCATAACAATAGAAAACTGATCCCCCACTTTCTGCCTAAAAAAGTTTTAATTATGTTTCCAGTCAGCCAGTTAAGTGCCATACGTGATACACGCTTGGGCGATCATGTCTCGAAAGAAACATGACGGACTGGGCAGAAGATTATCCCGCAGTACATTGCCATTGCTTTATGAGAGTAGACTAGTTGGCGACCAAGGCTATAGAACCCCATCTGTCCTGTTATTTTACTCATAGCGAGAGGGGGAAGAGGTGTATTATATTATTAAGTAGTAATCAGAGGGAGATCAGTTTATAACTTCATAACAATATAAAATTGATTCCCCACTTTATGGCCAGAAAGACGCCTAAATCATGTTTACAACTATTATTTTGAGTCAGTCAGTTAAGTGGCATACGTGATACACGCTTTGGGCGATCATGTCTCGAAAGAGGCATGACTGACTGGGCAGAATATTACTCCGGAGTAGGTTGCCATTGCGTTCTGCGAAAAAAAAAAACACCAAAAAAATACAGAATCATTACTTATATATATATATATATATATATATATATATAATCTCTGCAGTATTTTTGTTCCGATTTAAAATATATATTTATTCCCTGTGTTAATGGCAGAAATATTGCATTTTGTAGCATTATAAATACAATCCATTGTAATTAATCTTTGTTTTTTCTTTGTTGGTTGACTGGTTCATTTTGAAAAGGTCTTTTTTCAATTCAGTCTTCTTAAATGGATAAAAAAATAATAATAATACTTAGTGTAAAACAGTTTTGCTCTTCAGAATTATATTTATTTTACATGTTATTTTTATGCTTTAAAATAATTCTTAAAACATCTTCAGTGGAATTTTACCATTTTTTGTCAGTTCTTCGCTTGAGGAATTAAGCCAATTAAATATGAAAAATAGTTAATCTTGAAAAACACATTTGTAGCTTAACATTTGATTGACAAAAATTGGCCTGTATTGTTTACTTTTGTAAACAAATACTTGTAAAATCTAAAATGCATAGCAAAATAAAAGTAATCATCACTGTGATTTAAACTAGAAGCTACATGTTTATATCTTATCAACCATAAATTCCAGTAAAAATTTATTAAAGATTCTTAGATTTTCTAAACTTATTTATAAATGGAACTTTGTCTGTGTATGTGTGTGTGTCTGCGTGTGTGTCCGTTACCTTTACTGAACCGGCTGAACCGACTTGACAATTTACACAGTTGTACTATAAGCGTTTGCGAGTGTTCTTAGCTAGGTTTTTGTGTCGAGGTATCCCCGATAAATATTGAAAATCGATAATCGAAAAAATCGGCTTATAGAAGGAGTGGTCCGATTTAAATCAAATTTCATACACTCATAGACAAAGACATAAGAAACGATATTCAGAAGTTTGCAGTTCTTGCAATAGTGCTGAAAATCGATAATATATATATATATATATATATATATATATATAAAGTGTAAGATGTTTGTGTCTGTGTCTGTTTATCTGCCTTTATGTCTGTATTTTTCAGCCTTTTTATTTTAGTTTTTGCTTTGGGTTTGTCTCTAATAGGTATAATTGTAGTTCTTAGTCACAACCATGATAACATTTACCCAGAGGACTTATTTAAGCTTCAAAATCCATAGTAAATATAAAGTCAGTCTTAATCTTAATCATTGTTTCATTGCATTCATTTGATATTTAAAAATTTCCTCCTATGAAATCAACAATAAACAGTTGACTTCACTTTTGTTATTGAAAAATTGGACATTGATTAATTCTTTTTGCAATTCATATGTATAAATATTTGATCCATTCAAACAGAATAAAATCTTTTCAGATCTGTTGCACCAAAAGCATTTTCTTTTCTCTGATGGCTGTATATTTTTCGTTTAAAAAATGCGTTTAGTTCGATTCGGATCTGTGTTCATGTCATTTAACATCCGCAAAAACATGTCAGTGCAAGATAATGCGCAATAGCAATTCTGCTGTGTGTATAATCAAAGAATTCCATAAGAACTTAGGCGACTCTTGATTAGAATTAATTAAAAAATATCAACATGACTTCAAGAAATTCTTCATGACGAGCAAATGTCATCAAGCAGTAGAAGGAAAAACCCACTGAAATGAAATCACCCTTCTTGCGGAAAATAAGTGGCAAATAAAACTTGCAACTTTATCAACAGCGAACAAAGGAAAGAGTATGATTTCTGTTTTCCTATATGGCGGCAAAAACTGGACAATCCCATCAAAGATGAAGGAAAGACTTTCAGCAATCAAAATGTGGTTCTACAGAAGAATGCTGATAATACCATGGATCGAACATGTGATTGACAAGAAGAGAATGAAAACGAAACTTATATTAAACATCAGGAAGAGACACCGGAAGTTTCTGAAACACATAATGGGGAAAGAGGGCTTGGAGAATCTGATACTCAAAAGACGAATAGAGGGAAAGAGAGACAAGGAAAAACAACGCGTGACAAAAAATGATGAGCTTGAGTAAGTAGATAGCACAGAAAGGTTGTGGAACAATAACAAAAGAAAAGGTGTTAAGAGCTACATAAAATAGGAGGATGTAAAGGGCCATAAACAATAAAAGAAGGTATATAAAAGAAGATAGATATGATTAGAATTTGGTATTATTGGAAATAAATCATTCAGTTTAATTTGTTTATCATTGCTGATAGTACAATAGCGTTTATGCCGTAATGCTCTCCTACCTTCTTCACGGGTAGTTTTAATAAAATTCGAACTGAAATCATAATTTAATTTAAGGGGAAATATTTTTTCTCGTTTAGGTATAACCCGATTTCTTTCTTTTTTTATATTAATCAATTATTGCTTTCTTTGTCCACCGATTCGTTGTCTATAATACTCGGCCTTGAGATGGAACTCAAAATTAATTCAACAAACCAGTAGGATAGCTTACAGATTCAGTCAGTTAAGTGCCATACGTGATACACGCTTGGGCGATCATGTCTCAAAAGACTATCCCGCAGTAAGGTTGCCATTGCTTTCTGTGGTAGACTAGTTGCCAGCCAAAGCTATAGAACCCAATCTGTCCTGTTATTTAATCCATAACTGGATTATGGGTTAATACTGGAGATGGATTAATACCTTTCCCAAGGGTATTTGTGCATAAGTGAATGCAACAAATTCAACCTGAATTCGAACTCGGGTTACCGATTTCTTGTTCCGAGCCGATATCCACTGCACCACAACGCACATCCAGAGCCTATAGATTAAAATGTTATTAATTAAATATTCAGTAAAACCTGCGCGAACGATAAAACCTGAGTACTAATTAGATGTGGTGTTCACAGCCATGGACGGCGGTAAGAGAAGAATCTACTCTCATAAATTAAAGATAGGTTTCAGTTTGAATCCACGGACACTTCAAGAAATATGGACATTGATCCGCAAGTAAATAATATAAATACCCAACGCAAAAATTCAGAAAGAAATGAAACCGAGTCAGTCTCAAGTATTGCCAATAAAAGCGACTCAAATTATTAGCTTTATTTTTTTAATTTATCAAACAATAAGCATAACTCAACAATGGAGATATTGGATTGAGTCAACAGAGATCGGAAATTGATAATGCTATCGATGCAGTCTTCATTGCTGAAGAGTACTTTACCTTGGATTTATTGCCATCAGTTTTCAATTTAGTTGCTTTTTAGTCCAGCTTTGTTCTTGTCCAGTTTAGGAAGTGTCCAAATTTTCTTAGTGTTGATGATTTTTTGTTTTGTTGAGATTGTTTTCCACTATGTAGGATGAATCCCGGATATGGTGTAACTGAAATTGACTTGGTATTTTATATGTTTTCATCATTTTCTTACTTGTGAATTTATGTAAACAAAGAATTATAGTAGGTGAACTCAGGTTAAGTCCTTCAAGGCTTAAAGAGAGATAATGATATCAGGGAATTAAAAATGGTATTCCAAAATCATTAAAGGGAAAGAAGAAATTACCCCACTTATAATATTAAATCTGCCTTATGAATGAATAAGATTATTAATAAGATTTTGGCCGACATCTGTAGTTTTCTTTTTTCATTCAATGTTGATTGATGTTTCTTCCTCGCATTCTGCTTGATTGAATCCATTTGCAAAGTTCCTATGAAATTGTGGTTTTCTTTCCCTTTGAGTTTTCTCATAATTCTTCTATGTATATTTTCTACATCAATTCCATTGCTTATTCCTTTACTCCGAACAGTTTGATAAAAACATCGTCTTTTTTTGGTCTTGGCAAATAATTTCATGTCAAATATATAAACACGGTGGTTGAGTTTTTCCTTTGAATTTGTAAAACCAATTTTGTAAATCTTCCGTCACAATATCGTTATATATATATATATATAAATGTGATATAATAAAACTGAATAAAAAGCAATTAATGAATCCTTTTTGCAGGAACCATCTCTTAGGATATCTCACTACGTTTCTTCTAATTAGTTTGCGAACCGTTCTAATAGGAACCCTTTTAAAATATTGGTCACCATTCATGCCCATTCCCTTGTCAAATAATTACTTATGCGTAATGTTCCTTCAATATGTTGGCGATCAATGCTCTCCGCAACTTCTCATGCTTTGTCATCTCTTCTGGATTCAGTATCTATGCTGAGGATGGAAGTATTTAATCTTGTCTTAATAGTAAATATGGACGATTATTGAACCTAATCCTGCATCTCCTCTTCAGTTCACTTCTCCGGCCGCCTTAACTTACTTTCCCTTTGCTTTTTCTATAAATATTTTCATGGTAACTGTTCTAATGGACCTCTGCTTTGGCACCTAGATTTTATGAATTTAAGCGCAGTACTAGATTGGCGGTAAGGTCTCATAATTTTTCTATTGAAATTGCTAGGTTTAACCGTGAGTTCTATGCTAACAGTTTCTTTTTTCCTACTTCTCATTTGTAGAACTCTATTCCGGCTTCTTGCTTTCCATTCAAATTTGATGTTAAAAAATTTAAATGAAATGTCAGTCGTTTTCTTCCGCCTTCTTATTTCTTGTTTTTATTATTGCTATCTCTACTTAATTGTAGTTTACCTCATATTCTCTAACATCCAGAAACTGAAATGAGGGACAACACATTACATTGTCTATAGACATATGATTCTGCTCTTAACATTTCGGTCTCTCACGCGGAGTGAAGTCATAGAATCGCATCACAACTTTACGAACTTCGTCTGCTATTCGGTGACCGTTCCATAGCAATGTTTTATGTCAACAAAAGATAAAATCATTTTGATAGTGGATGTCTTTATGTTAACGTCCCTGTAACCTCTCTGAAGATGGCTCATGTGAGCTGAAAGCTTAGAACCAACATAATAAAAAAATATCCAAATGTTGGATAATTTTTGTCTTTATTTTCGCCTGAAATTAAAGCCAAAATACGATGTTTAGATCGGCTCATGATTAAGCATACAGGCATTCATTGTCTCTGATATTTAACAGTATATGTTTAGAAATATATATAAATATATATATTCAAATGAATAAGAAGGAAGAAAATAATTGCAAAGTTCAAGACATTAAATTAATTTGAAACAGTGCTTTATATTTATTATCAATTATTACGTTATGTGGAAAGTACATATGTGTATATATTATCACTTATATATTATCACTTATATATTATCACTTATATATTATCACTTATTACATTATGTGGAAAGTACAGTGCTTTATATTTATTATCAATTATTACGTTATGTGGAAAGTACAAACTACTACAAAATTGTACATTTTGTTTCGACATTGAAGGAACAATGACTTATCAGGTGGTTAATATTGATAGTAATAAACACTTTATTGAAAAAAAATACCACTTACCTTTAATTTTGGATTTTTTTTTTTGTATGAG
This sequence comes from Ascarosepion bandense, assembly GCA_037127315.1. Taxonomy (NCBI): domain Eukaryota; kingdom Metazoa; phylum Mollusca; class Cephalopoda; order Sepiida; family Sepiidae; genus Ascarosepion; species Ascarosepion bandense. The sequence goes on along the minus strand of JBBBDQ010000318.1, from coordinate 3,270,199 downwards.
TTAAAAAGATACTTAAAAAGGGGGGGAAAGAAAGAAGGAAGAAAAAAATCAGAAAATAAGATGAGAAATTAAGAAAAAAGGAAAAAAAAAAGAGGAAAGGGAAGTGCCCGGAAGAAATATTTTTCTTTTCACTTTCTATTTCTTCTGAATCTTTTCTCTTTTTTTTTCTTTTCCTGAACAACCATTTTTGACTTGAAGACAAATTCAGAACGATCCGAAAAATGCAGGAATTGAAGAAAGTAAAGACACAATTGGATATGCGTTGTGGTGCAGTAGATATCGGCTCAGAACGACAAGTCGGGGAGCCTAGTTCGAATTCCAGTTAAATTCCTTGCATTCGATTTCGCGCAAATCCCCTTGAAAAAGGTATTAATCCGTCTCTTCCAACAAGTTATGGGTTAAATAACAGAAGAGATTGGGCTCTATAGCCTTGGCTGACAACCAGTCTACTGCAGAAAGCAATTGCCACCTACTGCTGGATAATCTTCTGCCCAGTCAGTAATGTCTCTTTCTAGACATGATTGTCCAAGCGTGTATCACATATGGCACTTGACTGACTGACTGAAAGCTACAGTTAAGAGATCACTGAATCGTATAGGACTTTGTTCTAGATTACCAAGAAAGACTCCACTATCAAAGCGTAAACATGTGCGATACTGTTTGAAATTTGTTAAAAAGTATGAACTAGAATCAGATGAACTCTGGAAGAAAGTTATTTGATCAGATGAAACGAAAATTGAGCTTCTCGGGAGAAACATGTGCACCCAAGTATGAACTGAATACAACCCAGTAAACACCATCCCAGCAATCAAATATGGGGATGGAAGTGTAATGATTTGGGGTTGTTTTTCGTGTAATGGAGTAGAAGAAATGGAATCTCATCAAAGGAAGAATAAATGCGGCAAAATGCGGGCAAATCTTATCAATCCATCTTTTAAAAAGTGTCTCTTTGGGGCTTAACCAAGATTTTGTATTTCGACAGAACAGCGATTCAAACAAATGTCTAAAACAACTCAAGTTCAGAGTACACGTTAGAGATAAAAAAAATATCAAGGAATTGTAAAAAAGTCTATGAAGAAGAATTGGTGCAACTGCTAAAATCTTAAGAAGCTCATAACGTCTAGAGGCTGGAAGGTAGACAGAGAATATGCTACTGCTAAATAGTAACAAATCGAGTTAATTTTGTGGATTCTTGTTGAGAAACCACACAAAATAATTAATAACAAAAGCTGATATGAAGATAAAAAATGTAAGTTATATTGAAAAGATAAACAAATATAAGTTATATTGTACAAAAATACACAAAATGGAACTAGGGTTTAGTCAATTCAAGAATAAACAAAATGGAACTACGGGTTAGTCAGTTCAGCAATACTAGGAATACTGTTAGTAGGAATCAATATATACAATCTTGTAGTGAAGAAATATGTCCGGATAATGAGCCTATATTTTTACTGACCAACTAGCGGCGGTCAAACTACTCAACTCAACTCAACTCAACTCGAAACTGCTGCTCTCTGTATAGGCAGGATTATATGTACACATTAGACGAGTCCATTCTTGTATCCAAAAAGGGGTGATCCACAACAGTTAAGTACATAAAATTATGTTTCCCAATTTTACTCCATGTTTAGTTAGACAATGTTCATTAAAATATTTGAAGTATTATTCATATTGTACGAGTTTTTGAGAAATATATAAAAACCCGATGTGTTAAATGCTTTTGCTACAAATGTCTATATATACTCAGACTTTTCTTTGTTTTATTAGTATTAAAAAAAGACGTGGGTTTATAACAAAGCCGAGAGTGATCGTAGGTCAAAAGGTTTTATAATCACATTACATAATAATTATATATAGAATCCATAGCTAAATCCACTACTAAGAAAGTCGGTTCTCTGTGTAGGACCAGGAAGCTTTTTCCGTCTGAAGTCTACCATCCGCCCGTACATTGAATACTGCTGCCATATCTGGTAGGGTGCTCCCGTTATCCACCTGGGTGTCCTTGACAAGATCCAACGGAGAATCTGTAATGTGATTGATCCCAACTTTGCAGCTCTGACACAGTCACATTCTCACCGGCGCAATGTGGCTTCCCTGTGTTTTTTCTACAAATATTTTCACGGCTTCTGCCCCAACGAACTTAGCTCACTGGTACCCTTATATATAAATTTACTCGAGCCACAAGATTAGCAACTAGGTCCCACCCCTTTACTGTGAAACCAAGAAATTGTAAACGCAAATTCTACTCCGTCAGATTCTTTTCTCGCACTTTCAGCCTGTGGAATTCCCTTCCATTTACTTGCTTTTCCCGAGAGCTACAATCTCCAAGAATTTAAATGCAAAGACAATAGTCATCTCCTATCTCTCTAACCTTCATCCTCTTTTCATGCTCCTTTCTCCATCCACTCCACTCTCATCAGTATTCTCATCCTTATCTTACCCACTTCCTGACACCCCCTTTAACCAGCCACTCTTTCTCATAACTTTCCTCCTATGTAACCTCCTGCAAAACGGTGGTAATAAAATGCCTTGGTTGGGGCGATATAATTATAAAAAAAACATAATGAACTCCTTAAAGCGAATCGGTAAAATCATTAACTACAAAGGCGTTGAAAATAAGAGAAAACACGTTATAACAATCGACAGTTAATGAGCCGTTGATTCGAGGGAAAAACGGCTGTTAAGCGTGAGGAATGGCAACCAATGCAAACAGAGTGTGAGCTGAGAACTAATTCTTTTGCCAGATGTAACGTAATGCAAAATACAGAGTTCCGAAGTGAGAGCAGAATCGATCGTTTCTTAACCAGCCAACGCTGCAAAGAGTTTTTCTTAGACAGATACAACGAAATATGAATAAAGAGAAAAGACATCTTTCTTCAAAATATTTTTTCACCTTTACAACAATAAGTAGGATTTAAAACAAACACACGCACATACACATATGGACGCGCGCAAACATATACACACGTCTATTCTTACATACGTGCACACACACACACACACACACACACATATATATATATATATATATATGGAAATTAATAGGTTCAGCTTGTACCCCTAAAATTTTCGTGATAGGTGCCGTCTATATTTATTGGAGAAGATTCTGATTTTGAAGTATCCTCATCAGGACTTACTTTTGAATCTTAGGAAGGAATTCATTAATAAGTGCCGTCATAGGGCGGATTTTAAAATTTAAATTTTAAATTTTTAAATTTTAATTTTTTAAATATTAAGTTTTTTAATTTTTTAATTTTAATTTTTAATTTTTATTTTTGTAATTTTTATGTATATGTGTATGTTTGTGTGTGGATGTGCATATTTGTATATATGTGTGTATATATGTATTTATGTGTGTAAAAAATTTTTTAGCTATTCAAATGCTCTTTTTGTATAATATTCATTAATTTTTTATATTTTTTATATGTATGTGTGTGTGCATATGTATAATGTATATATATGTGTGTGTGTGTGTATATATATATATATGTGTGCATGTGTGTGTGAATTTTTGTATATGTGTGTACACATATATATGTGTGTATGATAATGTATCTGTATATACGTATATAAGTGTGTATAGAATTGAATGTATGTGTGTGTATGTGTATGTATGTATATATATAATAATAATCGAAAAATTGTGTGTGTGTATGTGCATGTGTGTATGTGTTTACTTCTATTTGTATGTATAATTGTAAATGAATTTTTTTTTTTTACCTAGCGGTGTCTTTATTTAGTTTAAATCAAATGACCTAATTTTTTGGAAAAAAAAAATATTTTAAATCCTATATCTTTTTATTCCCTTTAAAAATAATTATGCCTTTTTAAGTAAAGGCTTTTTTCAAATAACTTCAACTTTTTGGGGAATTTAGGTTATTGAATATGTCCAGCGTCTGTAATATATAAAAAAATGTTTCTTTCTTTTCTTCTTCCCGCCCTTCCTTCCTTTATCTCTCTTATCTCCCACCTTTTTTCCGTGTTGCTTAACCTTACATCAATTCAATACGCCGTCAGTTATTTTTAAGTTACAATTCTCTTTCCTTTTTTGCGAATCCAGACGATGTCAATTTTTTCTTTTCTTGTTTATTTGATTTTATTTTGTTTTATCTTTTCTTTTTTTCTTTTTCTTTTTCTTTTTTAATTTCTTTGCAAATATATTTAAAAAGGAAAATTAGACTGATTTTTCTCCAGTTTCTGAAAGGATTTTTCTGTTGCTGAGGTGATGTGTTATCCCCCGTGGGGATTTTCATATCGAAATGATCATCCAACATCCTTGAATTTATCCTTTTTTAATTTATATATATATATGGTTAAATAAAATAAAGACAAGAGGAAAACTGTATTTTAAATCGCCTACGCATGTCGTCCTGTGATGAAATTTATCAAGGCAAAAAGACGAAAAATTCCAACACAGGACGAAACGAGTAGGCGATTTAAAATACAGTTTTCCTCCTGTCTTTATTTTATTTAACCATTCTGTTCTTAATCTCAGAATATAACTGAGTATATTTTTACACACACACACACACACACACACACACACACACACACACACGCACACACACATATATATATATGTATATATATATATATATATATTAGCCATCCACATGCAAGCTCATCAGTGTTGCTAGACACATCCATTTGCTTCTAGACTAGGGAATTCAATCTACAGATGATTTCCTTTGCTTTTTCTCCATGTTTTAAATTAAGAAAACTTAAGAAATCAGCGCATGTTCTATCCCACAAAAATCTTCTAATCCGGCCATCCATAAGAATGAATACAATATAGAAACCGATTATACGGAGTGCTACAGAAAAAACAATAACAACAACAAAATTGTAATATGAGATCTGGAAAAAACTGTCCCTGAGACATGAGGTTTATATGTTCCAAAAATTTATACAATGTGTCCAAGGACACATGGTTTAGTGGGAAAAATCTCTAGTTGAATCCACTGACTTGACCCAAAGAGTTGTGGAGTTGCGAGATTCCATAACTGGCCACAGCAGAGAGTTGATTGAAAGGTAGAGAGCTGATACGGAGACATCTGGAAAATGAATGGCATGTCGAACTTGAACAATCTATCCCAGTGGACAAAATAAAGAGCTCAGTTCGAAATTCCAAAATTACAATCACTTGAAGAAGTGCAAGTGGCAACGAAGATAAGGACAACAGTCCAATCAATGCATTTAATGCAAAACCTCATCTCAGACATATAGGCAAATAATGAAATATTTATCTATTTGGCCGTCATTCACACACACCCAGACACGCACCATAACCCACATACACACACCTATATATATATATATATATATATATATATATATATATAATCAGGAAACAAAAATTAGATATTTTTACAGATCCATTGGAAATACCGTATTATCAATGGATTTGTAAAATTATCTAATTTTTGGTTCCTGATTATAATAATATTTAGCAATAATTTTAACATTGAGTTCTCCTTGGAGTCTGTCTCTATTGGAATTTATCTTACCAAATTTTAAGGATTCTACTTTGGGACTCTTCAGAAATGAATTGAGTTCTTTCGGTAACTGGCGTGTGTATAAACTGCTTATATACAGCAGGTTACATTTTTCCTTTTCTGATTCCATGTGCCTATGGCTTAGGGGGTAGTGACTCCGACTTACACCAAATTGGTCGAGTTTTGATCCCGGCCAGAAGACAGTGGATGTGTTTAGACACACTGATGATCTGTGATACAGCAAAACAGTATTGTATGTGGATGACTAACATATATATATATATATATATATATATATTGATGTGGACCGGTGATGATACGGAACACGAAATGATAACTCGAAACACGGTGGTAAGGTTAACAACATATATTAAGTCAAAATAGATACAAGGGAACAGAGTAAATTTAAGCTTGGCTTACTAGTGACTGACAGACAGACAAACTGTGCTTAGCTGAACCGAAGCCACGAGAGTGATTAATTCTCAGTTAATATACTGGTAGGAAGGGTCCATAGTTAAGTGGGTAACGCCCCACAAGCACCCCCTTTCCAAGAGCTTTTCCCCGAAAAGCTGTTTAATATTTCTTCCGTTTTGGATCGAAGATCAAAGGATCCACAATTTTTTTTCCTTCCAGATCGCCTTATTTTGGGTGAAGCTTGGGGTGCCTCGATTTCGAAACTCTCGAAGATGATGTCTCTTTATTGGTCGGCGGTGATTCATTAATGTTGGTTGCCAGATATTTCCTCAATTTGTTATGATGGCGCTTGTGTGTATTCTTGGGGCCTTGAATTATATATACGAGATCTCCCACTCTTTGCTTTACTGTGCCTACTTCCCAAAACGCCATGTTGTTCTTATAGACTTTGAACAATACTTTCTCTCCGCAGGAGTAACGTTTTCTGGGGAGGGTAACCGTTTTTTTAAAATTCTGCCTGCTTTGGAATGAGCTTAACAAATACTGATATTATCTTTCTTGCGAACATCGTTTCTGCAGGTGACTGTCTCGTTGGCGTATTGGGGTTTGATGTAATTCTATACACTCGCAGAAACTGTTGCAGTGCCTCATCAGTCGGTGTGCTGAGTTTTAAGGTGTCTACGAATCGCTCCGCCTGTTCTTTGGACCTAGGGTGATATAGGGGGCCGTAATGTGTTTCCGCTGGAACGTTTCACAGAACTCATTAAATTCACCGGACTGCGTACCGTTGTCCGTCACCACGCAGTCCACTAGGCCAAAACGAGCGAACAGTTCGTGAAGGAAAGCTATCGTGCACCCCGTGGTAGGTTTTCTGCATCTAAGAACTTCGGGCCATTTAGTGTGGCTGTCGACGACTATGAGGTAGTAATGGTCTTCCAATGGACCCACAAGATCGACGTGAATCTTCTGCCACGGTTGATCAGTCTTCGGCCACGGTTTGCACATAGCTGGTGGAGCATTAGCCGCGGACGCGCACGCTTTGCATGCCTCAGTCATGCCAGCGATATCTCTGTCCAGGTTTGGCCAGTAGACATAACAACGCATGAGACTTGTTGTACGGTTTTTCCCATATGAAAATCCCGCAGGATTTTCTTTTGCAAATTTTTACGTATCACCACTATTTCATTATACAACATTACATCGTTACATAGCGAAAAAAACTCAGGATCACTCGAGTCTTTATTGTAAATTTTTTTCTTGGTAGAACGGATAAACTCATCTTTTAGAGCCCCTCTTTTAATGTCTGATAGTGTTACTGGAATCTCTCTCACGGTGTTCGCAATCATGTTCTTTATCTAGCAGTTCGTTCTTAAGGTCGCCATTATCGAGTCTTCGAATATTTCTTTGTTCTTTGGAACGAGTCTAGACAAACCGTCAACGTGGCAGATGTACTTGAAGGACAGATACTCAATCTTATAGTTATAGTTCAGCAGTATTGTACCCCATGGTATAAGTCTATTCGCGGTGTACCCCGGTAGCCCCCTTCTTAGATCCGTACAGAGTCAGCAGCAGTTTTTGGTCAGTCTCTAACATAAAATAACTGCCGTGTAGATATCTGTGAAACTTGATAACGGCAAAGATTATGCTTAACGCTTCCTTTTCGATCTGCGAATATTGCTTTTCCGCAGGCAGCAATGTTCGAGACGCATGCGCGATGTCCAACTTTAGGTCATAGTGAGTGAGAGAAAGGTCTGAAGTGAGTGTGTTCTTTATTTTTTCGAATGCAGATTAGCATTCCTGTGTCAATTCCCAGGTTTTGTCTTTCTTTAGTAGTTTGTTTAAGGGAGCTCGCAAGTTGTGCATGTTTTTAATGAACACCTGGTAAAAATATGCTAAGCCTAGGAAGCTTCGTAGTGCTTGCACGTTATCCGAGGCCGGCATGTCCTTAATCGCCGTAGTCCTGTCTGGATACGGTCGTCGACCGTTTTTGTTAATGATATGCCCCAAATATTTTATTTGCGTTAAATAAAAATCACATTTAGCCTCCTTGACTTGAAGTCGTATTCTGAATTTTTTCAAATACGCTTAGTACGTGCTACCGATGGTCTTTCACCGATTTACTATTAATTAGGATATCATCAAAATAGGCAGTTGCGAAATCAAGGTCGAAATCAAGGTCGCCCAGCATGGTATCTATAACCTGCTGAAAGGTAGCAGGCGCGGCCTTAACGCCAAATGCTAGTCTATCAAATTTATACAAACCTCTATGTGTATTTATACAAAGAAGTTTGGAAGAGTTCTCCTCAACCTGGATTTCATGATTTGTACAGTAACTTTTATATTTGACTTCGACGTTCCTTGCTTTTTTAAGAGCTTGCTCTTGGAAATCTTTCTGCTGTTTATGAAGTTCCATAAACAGTTGTTGCTGTTATTGTTGCTGTTGTTGTTGTAGAAGTAACCGCTCTTCGGTTTTCTGCTGTCGTTCATCACTTTTTTACTGATGATCTAACTGAGCTTTCATCAATTGGATTATTACTTTCTGAAAAGCTTCTATTTCTTATTTCAAACTAAAACGACCAATTTTTAGGTGAAAAAACATAGAAGAGAAGAAAAAAAAACTAATTGTAGTTACAGTTTTTTTCGCCAGTTGATGAGGAGGGGTATTTTTTTATGAACTCGTATTTCCTGGTGGAGTTAACTGGGTTTATTGCGTACGGTATTTCTTGATGTTCGAAATCCTCGTCGGTAGTTGATGTGGACCGGTGATGGAACCACGAAATGATAACTCAAAACACGGTAACATGCTAAATCAAAACAGATACAAGAGAAAAGAGTAAACATAAGCTTGGTTTACTAGTGACTGACAGACAGTGCTGAGCTGAACTGAAGCCACGAGAGTGATTAACTCTCAGTTAATATACCGGTAGGAAGAGTCTGTAGTTAAGTGGGTAACGACACACACACACACACACATATATATATATATATATATATATATATATTACACTAAATCCATTACATCTAATTCATTCGTCCGCAACGACTCTTCCCTCACTGTTAGTGATTTGCAAAAAACCAATGTAGTATATAAATTCATATGTCCATTTAGAGAATGTATCTCTAACAACCTCAATAATATCTACATTGGCCACACTACAAATTCGCTCTCACGGCGTCTGACGTTGCACTTAAATGAAAATTCAAATATATTCCGTCATTTAAAACAACACGGTTATCAACGCACACTCCTGAGAAAAACGCTCGTTGATAGCACGTACATACTTAAACAAGAAAATAATAAACAGAAACTAAAAATCCTCGAAGCAATCTACATTAAACAATTTAAACCTGGTTTGAATACAATCAATTTTGATATTTCCAATAACGTACTCAAATGCCTGTAAATCAGATCAGGGACTACAACGCCACTATTTTGTCACTGTTTTCGGCCATCCGCCACGGTAGGGATGGACTTATATTTTCAATTTAATTCTCTTTATTGTTAATAGCTTAAATGTTCACTGTGTGTTAATATTTACTCTTTGATAAAATTACCACACCTAAGTCCCTATTTAACCCTAGCTTGTGTGTAATGTACAAGCTAGGGTTATATAGGGACTTAGGTGTGTTGAATCTTTACAAATATTTCAATAGGTAAAAATTTTTTTCAGATATTCCAAGAAATTTTTATCTAAAACAAACAGACTTTCTCTACGGACGTGCCGCATGTTGTGAACAAACACACCACGTGATGTAAACAAAAAATATTCGAACGCTATCGTGAAATACGTTTCTAATTCAAATTTAAAAATCACTTGTTTCTGATGAAGGACCGAGGACGGTCTGAAATATAAAATATAAAATATAATAAAAATAAACAAATACTGTTAAAAAAAAGTACATTTTTAAATTCAAAACTTTTTATTAATATTCTTTCCTATATATATATATATATATATATATATATATATATATATAAATTTAAGCGTGTATGTTAGATTGAACTAAAATGTTTGTCAATTTATTTGTCTATTGTATTTTTACAGTTTTCGAATAAGTTTTTATATAACCAAATCAGTGCAGTGGAAAATATTTCAAAGAATATATTCAATAAAAGAACTGAATGCCAATATAATAGAAAACAGTTTGTTGCCTGTATCACAGTTTTTCTTTTGGGAAGGCTAAAATTTAAATATGCGAATCGGTGTTACATATCTCGCTTGAACCAGAAAAGAATGTATAAAATACAGGATGCGATGGATAAATTCTCGTTTATATTACGCAAAAACGAAAGTAGTACTGGCAGCTTATTTTACCAGTTATATTTACTCAAATTACACGAAACTATTTTGAAATAATAATAATGAGTTAATTTTTTTTTAAATAAATCACCATTGACTTCAGTTACGGCCTCAGACGACTTCGTAATTTCCTGCATCTCTTCTGGGTGGTCTCCTTGTTTAAGTTGGTGAATGCTACCATAATCCTTGCCTTCTGTTTATCTTTAATGTTACAAGAAGTTTTGCTGATCTCTCACTTGACTGTGCCCTACACATAATAATCAAAGGGTTTGACGTCTGCTTTGCTAAGTGGCTAGATGCAAAAGGTAATGAGGTCACAAAAATTATCTGACAGCCATGTCTAGACACTGCTGCTTGTGTGACATGGTTCAGATTCCTGTTGCCCGACATATACCCATCCAGTAGCTATCCTCTTGATCCAGGGCAGCACTATCTTCTTAGGGCACCTGATGTAGATCTCGTTGTTGAGTCTGAGGACTTGTGGGAATCTGAATGAAGGCATAGTGTCACAATCACTAGTGATCACTCTAAAACCCTTCGTAATCACCATTAAACTCATCCAACTCTTTCCGAACCCTCGTCGCATCCTGTATTATATATGCTATTATTTTATACGCATATTAAATATTTTATTTATATTTTTATTTATTTTATATTTATTACGATTATAAAATATTTTATATACTGTTTAAAATACTGTTTTTGAGCTTAAAGATAGTAAATGCAAGTTGTTTCTTTCTGTTTGATTTTCTAGCATTCGTAGTTATGACTTTTTAAATTATATATATTCAGACTATTGTTCCCATAAATCTAGAAGAATAGTCATAATATAAATTATGTAAATAAGATTGTTGTATTAAAATCAATAATTATAGAAAGATTTCTTCATTGGCCATATTCTTTAAGAAATTATGGGTCAAATAATACGAATACTAATTTCCAAAGCCGGCAAGAAAATATATTTAAATTTAAATAATTTTTAGAACGTCATTACACACCACACAGATATGCACAAAAATAAATACTCCATTAATTTCTAATTTAAATTCTGTAACAACAAGAAACAGCCAAACTGTAGACAACAAGAAAACCTATTAAAATATAATCACATAGCGATTCCAATTCTTCTTCTTCTATGTACCTTGGCCTTTCAGGGTGCAGGCGATCATGGCCTCCACGTCTCCCTATCCCTGGTTGTTCTTAGCACGCTTTCTCCTGTAACATCTCGCAGCCTCTGTATTGTCATCCCCCTGATAAAGTACTTCAAATATGTTATCTGCTGCTTTTCTACGTCTCTCTTTCTCTCTATTTGGCCTGTTAGTATCAGGTTCTGCAAGTCCTCCTTCCTCATTGCATGACCCTGGAACTTCAGTTGTCTCTTCCTGATGCTCAATATTAATTCCCTTTACGTTTCTATTCTTTCCAACACATCATCATTGCACACATGCTCGGTCCATGATATTCGCAGCATCCTTTTGTAGAACCACATTTCAGCTGCTTCAAGTTTTCCCTTTACCTTCGTTGATATTGTCCAACATTCACTGCCATATTGAAGAACTGACATCGCATAGCAATCCATTACTCTCTTCCTTGTTTCTAGCGAAATTGTCCTGTTTCTTAATACTTTGCTCAGTTTATGGAACGCGTCCTTCGCCATGCCAATTCGCCTTCAGATCTCTGTGTCTCATTTTCCATCTCTTGTTAGAACAATTCCTAGGTATTTTAATTTGTGTGCCTCCTTGATTCTAGTATTACCCACCTGTATTTGGCATTTTGGGTTGCACCTTTAATTGATGACCATGCATTCGGTTTCCTTGCAGTTTATTTGTAGTCTTTTTTTTTGTCACTCTCTTCAGCTACCTTCTGTAGGATGTCTTGTAGTTTCGTTTCCGTGTCTGCAATCAGCACTGTGTCTCTGTCAGTTCTATAACTATGTTTATAGGAATCGTCTTTTCCCTTTCTTATCGCGACAGCATGAATTTACACAAAAAAGGACTTTTTACGCATTTTGACAAATAGACCTTATTGTTTTCTCGTTAAAATATTTAAAATGCAACCATAATTTCTATTTAAACAATTTTTATTTTCTCCCTTCTTCAGGTTTCTTGGTTACCTGTCTGCTATGTTCCTTAAAAAATTATATGTGACGCCAATCATCATCTGTTTTCCTGACACCTGTTCATTTATTGTCCTTCTTTCTCATTAAAATCTTTTCATACTCTTTCTCTCCCAGTAAACACTTACGTATGAATGGCATTATGACCTTGCTTGTGCGGGTGAAATGATTAAAAATATGTGTAAGATATATGATATACACACAAAATAAACCTGATAATATTCGTACAAATTTGATGGTTTTACGGAGCAGTCTAGCGGCATGAAAACCGTTTTACATATGAATTCATTTATTGCATGCACATGTGTTTGAATTAATTGTTCTTAAGCCAAGAATGGTAGGATGAAGCCAAAACAATCAGGCCTACCATAGTGACATCTTAATATTGTAACCCTATTTCCACGTAAAAATTATAGATATATGCTTTTTGGTGCCGTATTTCTTTTTATTCAAAACACAATTGTACACGTGTGTCTGGTCTGGTTTGAGGTGGTAGAGAAACGGCTACCGGGCTTCAACGTGTTTTTCCTGAAATTAAAGAAGACAGCGTGGGCAGGAAAGTTCACCGTTGTAATAGACGTCTTTAAGATCAGTTACTGTGACGAGACCATCATCACGATTAGCGACTCGAGAGTGTTGTCATAACTGATACCGTTTCGACACCATCAACCCACTCAGGTTCCGGTCATCATTGGCAAGCCGGCCGGCAGAAAGTGTCACAATATTGGCGGCTAAATTTACTTAAACAGATTCAATAAAACACGACTTTTAAAGCGTTTATCAAAAATCTTGATAGTAAGCTTCAAAATCTTAATCGAAAATCAGAAAATATCCAATGAAAGTTAGAAACAAAAACTCCGTTGAATATAAAATATAAAATAAAATGTACATGATATGTTGTAGAATGGCTGACACCCCTGCAGCACTCTCAATGCTGTAAAGGTTTATTTAAATAAAGAAGTAGCATTCGAGGCATAATCTTCGAGTTCAATAATCATTTTTGACTGATTCAGTTTGACGGATTTTGCAAAACACGCATGAACTTGTTTGATCACTTTAATATCTCTAATTTTTCAGTGATAGTCAAATTTCAAGTTAGGTTCATTTATTTTTTTTTCTATCATGAATTTTTCTATTTTTTTTTTTAATTTGTTTATTCTTTTCAGATTTTTCTTTTCACCCTCTTTGGGTTTTTTTTTTACGTATTTTTATTGTTCAAAGTTTTTCCTAGTATTTTTGCTTATATATTTCTCGTATTAATTCTAACGTGACTTAATATTTAATATTAACCGGTCTTAACTTGTATTAATTAACTGGTCTTAACTTAATTATTATTAATTCTAATTCTTATTTCTATTTCTTAATCCTTAATTCCAGTGCTTCTTAATTCTTAATTCTAATTCTTAATGCTTAATTCTAATTCTGAATTCTAACTTGTCTTAATACTTAATATTAACTGGTCTTAACTTAATAATTCTTAATTCTAATAATTGTTAATTGTTAATTCTAATTCTTAACTCATTCTTAATTCTAACTTGTTTTAATACTTAATATTAACTGGTCTTAACTTGTATTAATTAACTGGACTAAACTTAATAATTCTTAATTCTAATTCTTAATTCTAATTCTTAATTCTAATTCCTAATTTTAATTCCTAATTCTAATAATTCTTAATTCCTAATTCTGATAATTTTTAAATCTTAATTCTAATTCTTAATTCTAAATTGTCTTAAGAGCGTACTTTACGTGGGTCATTTTATCTCGTTTTTGTAGGGATTCAAGGCACCAAAGGTGTGTAGAGAGATCTGTTACCTCCACTGATCTGAAGACGGACTTAGAATGACAAGCGTAGTGATTCGGCCACATACGCTTCGCTGTGTTTACAAACGGATGGGAATGACGAATTCTGTAATGAAGACGTCCAAAACAACTTCCCATTCCTAAGAAGAGTGCATTCATGTGAAGAGGAGGCCTGCCGTTTACTTTGTGGCGAGTGTTCCTTCTATCGTGAATGTATGTTAGCACTATAGTACCGTTCAAGGGAGAAAAATGTCCTCTCTAACGTCCAGGCGTTGTCCCGTCATGCATTATATTGAGTACTAGTGAGGGGGTTCGTTCACGAAAATCTGATCGACGAGCTCGGTCTGACGAAGCAGGAGCATTGCTCCATATGGCCTTGGACACCCGAAATGAAATGCTTCACTAATTGCGATGCATCATTCCCCTGGCTGGTGATGTAAATAATCTCTAAATCGGCAAGAAGCTTTCTAGTGCAAGATTTGGTTGTTTACCCAACTGTGCACGCTGCGGTGTGTCGGTGGTCCAGATTTTGTCTCGTACCTTCTTCCACTCCAAGGTCGTAGACCCGTTGTGCGAGTGGCTTGAAGACTTCATGTTTCGCGGACAGTTCTTTGTCATTGAGGTAATTCTCTTTGTAGCAATGTGGTGCCGTTGTTACCTAGGATTGAGCACTATGTGTTCCTATGCTTACCAAGGTGTTATGCAAGTCGTGGTATGGACGCGAATTCAAATAATATTCAGAATGACTACTTCGGCGAGTATTGCGAACCAAATCCCTCCTCTCTGTATTGTAACTTCTGTCTTGTCTATCATTTTAACTATTGTACTTTTTTTTATAAGCGTTTCACCACGAGCAAGGCATTTCACTGCCACTACTGCGCAGGGGGCTACATAGAGTGGAGAAAGGATGGTTAAATGTCAGAGAGTGGGTGATAGGCGGGTAAGGATACCGAGAATGAGGGTTGGGTGGATGAGAGTGTTGGGAGAATAATTGGAAGTTAGTGTGATAGGAGGTGTCTATTGACCCTACATATAAACACCTGGAGATTGTAGCTGTCGGGAAAGCAGACATGTGGAGGGAAATTCCACAGGCGGGAAGCGCGAGAAAAGAAGCTGTTGTAGTAGAAATTACGGTTACATCTTATCTATTTAACTGTAAAAGGGTGGGACCTAATTGCTAATCTAGTATCTCGTATAAATTCGTGCCTAGGCGGAACCAGTGATCTAAGTTCATCGGAGCAGAAGCCATGAAAGTACTTGTAGAAGAGGCACAGGAAAGCCACATCACGTCGATGAGAGAGTGGTTGCAGCCGGTCTGCCAAGTCAGTATCAAGCACGTTACAGATTCTCCGTTGTATTTTGTCAAGAAGCCCAAGGAGAGTAGCAGGGGCACCCGACCAGATGTGGCAGCAGTATTCAATACATGGGCGGATGGTAGATTTGTATATGTGCAGAATAGATTCAGGCGGGAAAAACTTCCGGGCCCTGCACAGAGAGCCGACTTTCATAGCGGCAGATTTGGCAATGGATTCGATATAGTCACTGTTCTGTGCATATCCGTTTAGCACCGGAGATTGTCCTGAATAATACCGCAGCACACTTTCTTTGTGTATCGTATCCACATCGGCGATACAACATAATAAAAACACAAACATATTAGGTATTACTTCATAAATAATATACGTAAGATGATATTTTAACTATTTAATATAATATAATAATATATTAATATTTAATATAATGTCTGCTAATAAATTACGCAATATTAGATTAACGTAATAGAAATAATCAAATTAGATGGAATATAAATCAAAAGTTAACTAAGAGGATTAAGAAAGCAATTCACTCGTCTGAACTTACGACAAGAAACTGAGTCTGAATTAAACTTTGCTAACTGTTGAATGATATTCCTTCCAATTTAATACTACAGGGTGTCCTTAAAGTTTGAACCCATAGGAAATTTCCTGAACTATATTTTTTACCTCCGCAGATGAAACACAGTAGCTTATAAAACGCATCAACCTTTGGATTACAAATGATGGAAATCATACTGAATATATTAACTGTTAATATTCCAATTCAATAAAACAACAGAAATGTTCTCTTGAAAATATACATTTTTATCTATGTGTCTAGACTTAAAGGACCCAATCTACAACAGCCTGTATTCTTTTTTCCGAAGACACACTTGAACGTCACCTGCAAGGACCCAATCTACAACAGCCTGTATTCTTTTTTCCGAAGATACGCTTGAACGTCACCTGCAAGGACCCAATCTACAACAGCCTGTATTCTTTTTTCCGAAGACACCTTTGAATGTCACCTGCAAGGACCCAATCTACAACAGCCTGTATTCATTTTTCTGAAGGCACACTTGAACGCCATCTGCAAGGACCAAAACTACAACAGCCTGTATTCATTTTTCTGAAGGCACCCTTGAACGTCATCTGCAAGGACCCAATCTACAACAGCCTGTATTCATTTTTCTGAAGGCACCCTTGAACGTCACCTGCAAAGACCCAATCTACAACAGCCTGTATTCATTTTTCTGAAGGCACCCTTGAACTTTCACCTGCAAGGACCCAATCTACAACAGCCTGTATTCTTTTTTCCGAAGACACCCTTGAACGTCACCTGCAAGGACCCAATCTACAACAGCCTGTATTCATTTATCTGAAGGCACCCTTGAACGTCATCTGCAAGGACCCAATCTACAACAGCCTGTATTCTTTTTTTCCGAAGACACGATTGAACGTCATCTGCAAGGACCCAATCTACAACAGCCTGTATTCATTTTTCTGAAGGCACCCTTGAACGTCATCTGCAAGGACCCAATCTACAACAGCCTGTATTCTTTTTTCTGAAGGCACCCTTGAACGTCACCTGCATGGACCCAATCTACAACAGCCTGTATTCTTTTTTCTGAAGGCACCCTTGAACGTCACCTGCAAGGACCCAATCTACAACAGCCTGTATTCATTTTTCTGAAGGCACCCTTGAACGTCACCTGCATGGACCCAATCTACAACAGCCTGTATTCTTTTTTCCGAAGATTCGCTTGAACGTCATCTGCAAGGATCCAATCTACAACAGCCTGTATTCTTTTTTCCGAAGACACCTTTGAACCTCACCTGCAAGGACCCAATCTACAACAGCCTGTATTCATTTTTCTGAAGGCACCCTTGAACGTCACCTGCATTGACCCAATCTACAACAGCCTGTATTCTTTTTTCCGAAGACACGCTTGAACGTCACCTGCAAGGATCCAATCTACAACAGCCTGTATTCTTTTTTCCGAAGACACCCTTGAACGTCACCTGCAAGGACCCAATCTACAACAGCCTGTATTCTTTTTTCCGAAGACACCTTTGAACGTCACCTGCAAGGACCCAATCTACAACAGCCTGTATTCATTTTTCTGAAGGCACCCTTGAACGTCACCTGCATGGACCCAATCTACAACAGCCTGTATTCTTTTTTCCGAAGACACCCTTGAACGTCACCTGCATGGATCCAATCTACAACAGCCTGTATTCTTTTTTCCGAAGACACCCTTGAACGTCACCTGCAAGGACCCAATCTACAACAGCCTGTATTCTTTTTTCCGAAGACACCCTTGAACGTCACCTGCAAGGACCCAATCTACAACAGCCTGTATTCTTTTTTCTGAAGGCACCCTTGAACGTCACCTGCAAGGACCCAATCTACAACAGCCTGTATTCATTTTTCTGAAGGCACCCTTGAACGTCACCTGCATGGACCCAATCTACAACAGCCTGTATTCTTTTTTCTGAAGGCACCCTTGAACGTCACCTGCAAGGACCCAATCTACAACAGCCTGTATTCATTTTTCTGAAGGCACCCTTGAACGTCACCTGCATGGACCCAATCTACAACAGCCTGTATTTTTTTTTCCGAAGATTCTCTTGAACGTCATCTGCAAGGATCCAATCTACAACAGCCTGTATTCTTTTTTCCGAAGACACCTTTGAACCTCACCTGCAAGGACCCAATCTACAACAGCCTGTATTCATTTTTCTGAAGGCACCCTTGAACGTCACCTGCATTGACCCAATCTACAACAGCCTGTATTCTTTTTTCCGAAGACACGCTTGAACGTCACCTGCAAGGATCCAATCTACAACAGGCTGTATTCTTTTTTCCGAAGACACCCTTGAACGTCACCTGCAAGGACCCAATCTACAACAGCCTGTATTCTTTTTTCCGAAGACACCTTTGAACGTCACCTGCAAGGACCCAATCTACAACAGCCTGTATTCATTTTTCTGAAGGCACCCTTGAACGTCACCTGCATGGACCCAATCTACAACAGCCTGTATTCTTTTTTCCGAAGACACCCTTGAACGTCACCTGCATGGATCCAATCTACAACAGCCTGTATTCTTTTTTCCGAAGACACCCTTGAACGTCACCTGCAAGGACCCAATCTACAACAGCCTGTATTCTTTTTTCCGAAGACACCCTTGAACGTCACCTGCAAGGACCCAATCTACAACAGCCTGTATTCTTCTTTCCGATGACACCCTTGAACGTCTTCTGCAAGGACCCAATCTACAACAGCCTGTATTCTTTTTTCCGAAGACACCCTTGAACGTCAACTGCAAGGACCCAATCTACAATGGCCTGTATTCTTTTTTCCGAAGACACCCTTGAACGTCACCTGCAAGGACCCAATCTACAACAGTCTATCTTCTTTTTTCTGAAGGCATCCTTGAACGTAACCTGCTCAGTAACATTTGTATATATTCAAAACCGATAGAGCCGACCTGTTAATATTTAGGGCAAACCTAAGTTATAAATTCACGTAGAGAGCACATAATCTCTCATGATCAGCCTTCTTCTTCTATGTGCCTTGTCCTTTCAGGACGTAGGCGATCGTAGCCTTCCACGTCTCTTTATCTCTGGTGGTTCTGAGCGCGCCTTCTGTTACACCACGCAACCCCCGTTCTGCTATCCACCCACTCATGCCCTTTAGTTATGTTATCTGTTGCTTCCCCCTGTCTTTCCTTCCCTCTATTTGACCTGTTAGTATCAGGTTCACGAAGCCCTCCTCCCTCATTGCATACCGCAGGAAGTGTAGCTGTCTCTTCCTGGTGCTCAATATTAATTTCCTTTTCGTATCCATCCTTTACAATACTTCATCATTGCTCACATTCTTGATCCATGATATCTGCAGCATCCTTTTTTAGAACCAGATTTCAATTGCTTTTTACCTTCATATTCATTGATATTGTCCAATATTTACTTCCATTGAAGGAAAGATGCATTGAAGGATAGAATAGAAAATTGATAGATAGAAATCTGTCAACTAGAATTTCTAAAACATTATTCCGGTGACTATCACCGAGGCGGACTACGAATTGTCCGCTATCACGATAAAAAGGGTGTTCTCGCAGGGAAGGCGTCGTGCTTTTGAATGCCTTGTTGGACTTAAACTCAACCCAGATTTCAAGTGAAACTCGGACATACGATCCATTGCTAGAGACTCTGGTTAAAATTATTACTTATTGGTAGGAGTTTCTGAGCCTTGACATACCGTCCTGATAGAATCCAAAACATTTTCACGTCCTTGTGTATGATTATATTTTAACCCAAAATACCTTTCTCGCAGAAAAAAAATTGCAAACCTCTCGCTACTTCATTACTATTTCCATGGAATGTGTTCAGACGAACTACATTCCTTCGATTTCCTAGTTCTTATCTTAAGAGCTAGGACCAGACCTGCCACACACATTTCTTTCGCATTCCGCTTGAGAGAAATTCCACTCGATTATCTTCATCTCCCAAACCACTGCTCTTTGGAATCGACTTTTAAGAGGATGCTTCCCAAATCCTTCCAGTCTTAACCTGTTCATATCTTGGGTTAACCTTTTCATTTTTAGGATTAATTTCACACATCTCCATAAATTGTGCGCCTTAAATTGTAACCCTCTGCCTGGACTGGTTTCCGAGCCTAGTACTGGATTAAATGTAAATAAAAAAGACGATAAGTAAAAATGCTCCAGGTGTGTGATACAAAGCCTAGAAATCAACTGTCGTGGAATATCTAAACTTATTTATAAATGGAGCTTTGTCTGTGTGTGTGTGTGTGTGTTTGTGTGTGTGTATCCGTTATCTATAGACTCCGAAACGGCTGAACCAATTTTCTTGAAATTTACACAGTTGTACTATGAGCATCTACGAGTGTCTTTAGCTAGGTTTTGTGTCGAGGTACCCCCGATAAATATCGAAAATCGATAATCAAAAACCGGGTTATAGAACGAGTGGTCCGATTTTAATCAAATTTGATAAACTCATAGACAAAGACATAAGAAACGATATTCAGAAGTTTCAGGGTTTCAGTTCTTACAATCGTGCAGAAAATTTGATATCGATACCAGAAAATCCAAATTTGACTTACATCCATTCATTTTTCTTTCAGTCTACGGCTTCGATTTAACTGGAAACAACTATTGCTTTTTAGACTTTCGTGCCAACGTTCAAAGAGTCTGAGCTCCAGGACCATGGATTAGTTTTAAAGCTTTCATTACACCCGAGCAACGCCGGGCTATACTGCTAGTCATGTCATAAACTGTGTCCCTGCACAGAAGGAGATATAATAGGTTGGTTATAAAATATACGGAATAGATCTAGCTGAAGGGCATTGAGGGATATACGATCGGAGGTGCTTAAATAGATGTTGTCAAGTGGCCCGGATTCATTGGGCAAAGATAAATATATCATAAAAAGCGGAGTAAGATTAAATTAAGAGATCCATTATGAAAGAAAAATATGTAAATAAGAACTTTTACGAAGTCAAAATAAGTGGGAAAGTTGTCAAAGTGTCTGTTAGAAACATAGAGTATCTAATGACAACTTACTGGATATGTAAACATCCGAGTAATGTAGAGAGACATTCCTCCTTTAAGAAAAATAATGTTAGTGTTAGTAAACAGGGAAAACTAATGTACAGAGGCAGAGAGACAGAGAAAGAATGACATGTAAAAGAAATAATAAAAAGGAAAGCAAAGAAAGAAAGCAGAGGGATATCACGGTTGTTAAATGGTAAAGAGAGATACTGTGCGGTGTCTTCTTATGCAAGAAATACGAATGGAAGAGAAGAAATAATGATGTAAGAGAAGATCTGATATTATTGCAGACAAAAGTAAATGTATTATTATTTGTTTATAAGGAAGAAGATCTTTAATGTACGTTTGTCAAAGATAACTGAAGTAGAGGAAACACTTAAGAAAAAGAAAAGTGTCGTTGTAAAAAAGGTTTAGTTGATATCGCAGTAGCATCTCGGTTTTAAAGGCAACCAGGATAAAGGTAACCATGTTTCTGTTGTTTAGGAATTGAGGAGGAAGAGAATTTTATACCAAGAGGTAGATCAATAGCCAGGGTGAAAAACAAGGGGAGGGTCATTAGGAAGCGGTCACATCAGAAAGAAAATGGTCAAATTAACACAATGACAAGAAGAAACCAACTCATTAAAAAACAATTAAGTGGACACCCATTCACACGCGCTAAAAGAACTTACCACAATAAAAAGCAATAAAAAGAAATCAGCCACCTGCAAAATAAAAAGAAATAAAAAGAAAATCAACCACCTGCAAATAATACATTTAAAAGAAGTCAACACAAAAAAGCAATAATAAAGAACCACCTGTATAACCACTCAGATACCAAAATATTAAATTGCCTCAATATCTATATAAATAAGAAAAAACTGGGACTAAAAAGCAGTTCAAATTAACCACTGACAAATGAAGGACTTCATAACGGTGCCTTCAGAAAACTTTGAAGTTGGCATATATATATATATGTGTGTGTGTGTGTGTGTGTGTGTGTGTGTGTGTGTGTGTGTGTGTGGCAAGAAATAAATTAAATTCAGTACTTACAGAAACTTCGTAAAGATGGAAAATAAAAAAATAAAGAACACAGTAAAAACGACAGACCGGTTTCTATCCCAACCTCTTCAGGGCAATCTGGGAAAATTTATTTTATCTTTTTTTAAAAAGTTAAAAAATGAAGATGAAAATGTATGAAAAACTTATGGACAGCAACAGGGGAGGAAAGAAGAAAAGAAAAGAAAATTAAGGGAATTATTTTCCCTTCTCTTACCTTCCCATCCTTCTCGCTTTATCCTTACCTAGGGATATCAAGTCTAGTTCCTATTTTTCTTGCTTAGAAAATAAGAATTAACCACACTCCATGGATCTTCTAATAAATTAGCCTGAGAGTTGGTTCAAGACATACGGTCCTGTTTGTAAGTATTTTGCCGGACGGAAGTTTCATATCCTACATAAATTTTTCTTCGTCCGACGTCAGTATCTTTCTTTCTTTCATTCTTTCTTTCATTCTTTCTTTCATTCTTTCTTTCTTCCTTTCTTTCATAGTATTCTAGTGACCTGGTCACACTGTCTATTTGAATCCCTTCCCTGGGCCTAAAAGTTAAAATATTTTGTTCGACCACCGGCAGAACAATGGAATCATCTCTTAAAATATTGTTAAAATGTAAGCCATTTTTTCTTTTAACTTTTGCTTCAATTTAAAAGTGTTCATGCTTAATTGAAGGATTGATTTTGTTTTTCTAGCCAAAATTTCACTGCCTGGACTTTAACTAAGTTAAAACTTAGCAAGTCACCATCATTTTCTTTCTATTGGAGTGGACGGACTGGGCTATCGCCCGGTTCAGACTCCACCCACGTCTATTGAACAGGTGCAGAGGCTCATCCCTTGTTTCCTGTTTCGGTTGTGGTTTCCGGTTTTCCTCTTCTCCAATCGTTTCACTCTTTTTTTATATTTATTTTTTTTCAATTGGAGTAGATAGTCTAAACTATCGCCCGGTTCACATTCCACCCACGTCTATTGAACAGGTGAAGAGGCTTATCCCTTGTTTCCTGTTAAGGTTGTGGTTTCCGGTTTTTCTCTTCTCCAATCATTTGACTCTTACGTTGCCCCGTGCGTATAAGTGTCGTTTTCGCCTTGCTTGGTGTGATATGATTATATATATATATATATATATATATATATATATATATATATATATAGTATATCGAGGCAGCAAGTAATTTTCTAGACATATGCTATTAAATATAAGAGACAATGAATGTCTATTATGTTTAATCATGAGCCGTTCTAAACGTCGTATTTTTGCTTTAATTTCAGTTGAAAATAAAGACAAAAATTTTCCAACATTTGGATAATTATTTATTGGTTTTCTTCTAAGCTTTCGGCTCACATGAGCCATCTTCAGAGAGGTAGTTTAAACTGAAATATTATAAAATCCACCATCACCGACGATTTTATTTTGTGTTGACATAAAACTCCGCTTGGCAACGGCAATAGTTACCAAAAATAATAAACGCAGTTCTTAAGTTTGCGATGCGGTTTTATGACGTCACACCGCGGGATAGCGCGAAATGACAACAAAACCATGTAGTCAAATGCAATGTAATATGTTATTTCCTGTTTTAAAGTTGATTTTATTGAGTGTTGGTTGTTTTGATTTGATGTACATGGCCTCCAATATCTGCAGGTTCCTCTTACTGTGTGTATGAGTAAGGATCACCGTATTGTTGACCAAAATCTGTCTGATATTACCTACATGTTTATGTTTGTCAGAGAAATGTTGTTTAATAGTACTCTGATTAGAAAGATTATATGTAAGTCTACGGGAGACTCTGAAAAACATAAACATGTAGGTAATATCAGACAGATTTTGGTCAACAATACGGTGATCCTTACTCATACACACAGTAAGAGGAACCTGCAGATATTGGAGGCCATGTACATCAAATCAAAACAACCAACACTCAATAAAATCAACTTTAAAACAGGAAATAACATATTACATTGCATTTGACTACATGGTTTTGTTGTCATTTCGCGCTATCCCGCGGTGTGACGTCATAAAACCGCATCGCAAACTTAAGAACTGCGTTTATTATTTTTGGTAACTATTGCCGTTGCCAAGCGGAGTTTTATGTCAACACAAAATAAAATCGTCGGTGATGGTGGATTTTATAATATTTCAGTTTAAACTACCTCTCTGAAGATGGCTCATGTGAGCCGAAAGCTTAGAAGAAAACCAATAAATAATTATCCAAATGTTGGAAAATTTTTGTCTTTATTTTCAACTGAAATTAAAGCAAAAATACGACGTTTAGAACGGCTCATGATTAAACATAATAGACATTCATTGTCTCTTATATTTAATAGCATATGTCTAGAATATATATATATATATATATATATATATATATATATATATATATATATATATATATCGATTAACATATACGTTACTGAACAGTTAAACGTCGGAACCAATGAGTCTATCGGGACCTTTTCCAATCAATCTGAGAGCCTTGACTACGACTGTAATTAATGACGTCTTCATGTGACACATTTTTAGATCCCACTAAAAGATCCTTGTATTTTGATAGTTTTTATTTTTTTAATATCTTCAAAAATACATTGCAAGCGTCGTGGATCACCATATTAATAAGAAAGCAAATTAAGTTTTGTGATCTTTGATCACGATGTCTGGGCGATTGGCTTTGATTGTTCTGTCTGTGTGTACTGTAAGGCCCCACAAAATTGTTAAAGGTTCTGACTCCGTAACCGTGTCTGGGTGATGTTCATACCAGATTCTTGTTGTTTCTTACTCGTAAAAGTTGCTTATTTTCCACATCAGTTATTGGCCTAATCTATCATGTTGAGTTTTATATTCAGTTGATGCTAACTGCGTGCAACCAAATATTTTATTATTATCACTATATACATAGTTGGCAATTTGCTACATTTATGAAAGTTTAGGGATCAATAGCAGAGACTGGGACTTTATTAGTAGTAACCGTGTGATCTCTCAATCGACGCTACATAGTGTGCACAAGTCCACGCCTAAAAATTAATCTATCTATCTATCTATCTATCTATCTATCTATCTATCTATCTATCTATCTATCTGTCTGTTTTATTCTTCCTGCTTATCTATCTATCTATCTATCTATCTATCTATCTATCTATCTATCTGTCTATCTATCTGTCTAGCTAGCTAGCATCCAGCTATTGGTTCATTAGTAGAACTTGTGTTAGTAAATAACTATTATCTCAAAATACTTCTTACAATTTAAAAGCAATTTCTGACTTTAAATTACCTGAAAATGTTGATAAACAGTAAAAATTAATCGATAAGTTATCTAGCAACCAATTTAAAGGTATTGTTTAAAATGTATTATAAATATAGAGGGATAAGTGGTAAATATCGTGGATAGGGAATTTTTAGTTATAAAAAGTGAGGACATAAAAATAAACACTCTTGGCTATTGATTCCTATCTATTCCTTCCTGTCCTTCGTATAATCGAACTACTGGGTGGATCTTTTTTTTAATCATTTCACTCCAAGCAAGGCAGTTTTACTGCCACTGTTGCGCAGGGTGGGTAGATGGGAGGAAGTTATGAAAAAGATGGGTAGATAATAGTGTCAAGAAGAGGGTAATAGAACAATGTGAATAGTGGTGTGATGGGGGGTGGGGTGGATGGAGAAAAGAGCTTAAGAGAAAGGATGCGAGTTAGTGAGATAGGAGATGAGTATTGATCTTACATTTAAATTCTTGGAGATTGTAGCTGCCGGGGAAGCAGGGATACGGAAGGAAATTCCATTGCGAGAAAAGTAGCCGTTAGAGTATACGGTTACATTTTATCGGTTTCACTGTAAAAGGGTGGGACCTAGTCGCTAGTCTAGTAGCTCGAGTAAATTCATACATAGAGGGCATCAGTGAGCTAAGTTCTTCTGAGCAGAAGCCGTGAAAGTATTAATAGAAGAGACACAGGTGAGAGAGCGACTGAAGCCTAGCTGCCAAGTTGGGATCGATCAAATTACAGATTCTCCGTTGGATTTTGTCAAGAACCCCGAGGGGAATGATAATATCCCACTTAGAGCAACCTAGAGAACTTAAATCGAATGAGCTTACAGATCTCTTGTTGAGGCTGACATGGTCACAAAACACTCGATTTATCACCCCTAGGATGCATTGGATATCTTTTTAATCACATCACCCCGAGCAAGGCAGGAACGCCACTGATGTGCAGGGGGCTACATAAGAGTAAAAGGATTAGTGGAGAATGAG
This sequence comes from Ascarosepion bandense, assembly GCA_037127315.1. Taxonomy (NCBI): domain Eukaryota; kingdom Metazoa; phylum Mollusca; class Cephalopoda; order Sepiida; family Sepiidae; genus Ascarosepion; species Ascarosepion bandense. The sequence continues at coordinate 3,243,933 of JBBBDQ010000318.1, read as the reverse complement.
GAGAAAGACGAACCAGTTAGAAAGGAGCAAGAGAAGGATGAGAATACACGTGTGATGACAGTTGCGAAGGTGAGAGAAAGGAAAGAGATCTACAGAACAGTGTGGAAAGAAGTAGGGTCAAGTAGTTAAGAGATGAGAATTGACCTTGCGTTTAAATTCCTGTAGGTTGTAGCCGTCAGGAACGAGTAGAAGAAGAGACATGCTGTGACATGTGCAGCTTCACTCTCTATCAGACTTGCCAAGTCGATTTCTCACGAGGTAACATTGATCCCGAAACACTATGACAAGAAGTGGTATGGCATGTCATCAAAATCAATACTCACAATACCCTAGGCAATTAGAGGTAGTATGAAATTTGTATTCAGAACCATTGTTATCTTCCGTTTCTTCTGTTCACCTGATTCCCTTTCGGGAGGTTTTCTATCTTCGTGTCCCTTTGAAAAACATCTAGTGCCAACACTAAGTAATTTTTATTTACCTTGTCAAGAAGTGCTAAATACTTTTCTTCATCATATCGCTAAGATAGTTCAACTATCCTTTTCTGGTTGTAAATATAATTATCCATTTATTCCACATAGATTTGTCTGCTTCAGTCGTATAAATAAATTGGGCTCTAGATATCAACTTACATACACTTGACAGATGCATATGCAACAAATCAGACTGGCATAAAAAAATCTTGTGCAGAAAAATTCTTGCAAACGTAAGTTGAAACTGCAGTCTTATGTATGAAAAGTTAAATAAGTTGATTTAAAATGTTACAAATTTGAAAACCTTCGTGTGTCAATCGCTTTTAACGATCAAATTGTTTAATTTAACGGACACTTGGAAACAGTTTACCGGAACATTACTTCACCGTCTATATACTGGGATTAATTTAAACTGGTAAAAACATGTGTCCTACCATCTGGCACTTGCGTAATTTAATTATATTTGTGATTTCTTTTTGCTTATAAAAAGCTTTATACCATTCATTCTACGAGCTTCTTCATGTATGATACCCATAAAAAAAGAATTGATTCTTTTTAAGTGGTCTGTCAGTCACTTAATTGCCGTACGTGAGACACGCTTGTGCGATTATGTCTCTCAAGTGACATGTTTGACTAAGAAGATTTCCCGCAGTAGGTTGCCATTATTTTCTGCAATAGCTTGGTTGCCAACCAAGGCTATAGAACCTCATTTGTACCTCTATTCAAACCATAGCTGAAGGAAAAGGAGATTGATTAATATTTTTGCGAGAATATTTGTGCGAAAGTAAATGAAACGTAATCGACTGGAATTCGAAATCACTTCAGTGATTTCTTATTCGGAGTCAATAGCAACTCCCATCCAAGTGTTACCGGAATAAAAATGGTGTTTATACTAACAATTGAATTTTTCTTTTTGCTCACGGTTTTCTTTTACATTACCAAAATAAAATAAATTTGATAGCCTCTTTTCATAAGGAACGCTCACGAAAAGAATTTCGTAAAAACATCTGCTGAAACGAAAATGTCTCAAGTTTTCTAAGTTGTGTGAAGAACTCTCAAATGTCCTAGTTTCTCTCTATGGAAGTATAAAAGGAACAGTCGGAATAAGTAGGTTTTATATGACCAATTTTGATGTTGAAATAATACATTTTGCATAACTGTTTGCATTAAGTATTGGGACTGGTGCTATAAAAAGAAAACTACAACATGCATTAATTCAATATTTAATCTCCTTCAAACTAGTTCACTTTTAGACTATTTATCTAGCGTGGTTTCATTTAAAGGAAAGGTTCCTGGAATTTCATTTTTAGGAAAGCGAGCATCTGCCGCGTCACATTCTTTTGAATATCTCCGACATCCTTAAATTACTTTCCTTTAAAGTTAGATTCGATTTTTGAAAAGTGAAATTGTGCAAGGAACAAAAGCCTGCCAGTACCGGACGCCGTCGCCACGCCCTCGCCTGCCTGCCTGCCTGCCGTCCGACACACGCATGATGCTTTTCCGGCCTGGGAAAAATGTTCCTGGCCAAAATCTGCTGCCCAAGCCATGATCACTGAGAACATAGTGGTATGGTGAGACGAGGCGAGGCGAGTACCTCCCCTTGCAAATTTTCCTTAGAAACACTGCTATAAAAACGGAAGCGAGGGAGAACATGATAATTTAGGGTTCATACGCAATGGTTGTCAAGGTCAATTTGTGCCGAGTGGTTTTACTCTGCTTACTGTCGCTTCACTACCATAATAACAGTCCCGATACTTATGATCAGGCACTTGATAAAAATGTCGGCTATTCACCGCATGGATAGCCCAGTGTGCTAGATTCTTTGATACTTACTTGTAATGACACTTATTCCCAAACTAATCAATTTCTCGTTTGGCTGGGTTTTACTGACTAGTGCAGAAAGGACCGTGTGCATTAACGTGACAACCGATTGATTCGCTTTTACAACGGAGACTATTGATTAAGTTTTCTTGACAACTTGTATGACGGCTGGAACAAATCATTGATTATATATATATATATATATATATATATATATATATATATATATATATATTTGGGAATATCTATTTCTTTATTTTTCAGGTTTCTTTTTTTCTAACTTTTATTTTCTTAATTCTTTTATTTTTTCCTTTTTAGTTTTTAGTTTTTTATTATTTAAAAGAAATACCCATTCGACCGCTTCGTCCCTAATTTAAGCAAACTTATGACGTCCCTTTCAAAGTAATATTAGCAATAATCGGATCCTGAAATAATAAGTATATTTTACTTCGACTATTTTAGCATCTTATTCTCTTTGGGGGTTTCGGTAGAAACCTAACTGAATTATACCTTTAATAAACAAAAATATTTGCACACCCAATTTACAATTCATAACGACCTTAAGGAACGCTAATACCTAAAATGATAATTCAAATCGAAAAACATTTAGTGCATAATATGCACATGATGACTGCATAATGCATGACATTCTGAGTCGTGCTTAAAACCTTAAATACATTTTCTTCTGTTATACCACATATTGCATTGTTCTCTTAACACACACACACACACACACACATTATATATATATATATATATATCATTTCCATATTTCAATTTTCATTTCCACTCGTGGCTAGCCAATTTTGTACAGTTTTTTAATTTTTCTGTTTTGAATATGGAACTGTGATTAAACCACCTAGTCTTAAAGGTGGCTTTGGTTGAACCCAAATATATTTTATTTTGGCCATTTCGGTCATGTCCAGGAGCAAACGATTTTAATGAGCCATATAACAAAAGTAATCGTACGAATCCTGATGAATAGAGCGAGAAGCCAAATCAGGCCAGAGAGAGAGGACAAGAACGGTGTGGTTTCGTCAAAAACACGGTAACAAGGAATGCGATATTTATGAAAAGGATGCTCTCTGAAAGGACAACACAAATGAAGAAAAACTAATACCTGCGCTTTATTGACTATGACAAAAATACACCACAAAGAATTGATAGAAATGCTCGGCAGCCTTGACTTGAGAGTTATCAAAAATCTTTATTGGCAGCAAACCGCTTGCATACGGACAGGTAATAAATTCAGCAGATATACAAAGACAGAAAGGGTCGTAAGACAAGGATGTGTCGTTTCACCGGATCTATTCAACTTGTACAGCGAGAATATTTTGAGGATCCTAGAGGTTATGCCTGGATTCGTCATCGGAGGCCACAATTTAAACAACCTACGGATGAAACAGTGCTGATAGCAGACCCGAAAAGGAAACTACAAGACATCCTACAGAAGGTAGCTGAAGAGAGTGACAAGAAAGGACTATAAATAAACTGCAAGAAAACCGAATGCATGGTCATCAGCAAAAAGGGCAGCCCGAAATGTCGGGAATAATAGAATCAAGGAGGCACAAAAATTAAAATATTTGGGAAGTGTTATAACAGAAGACGGAAAGTGCGACACAGAGATCCGAAGGTGAATTGGCATGGCGAAAAAAGCATTCCAGAAGTTGAATAAGGTATTAAGAAACAGTACAATTTTGCTAGAAACAAGGAAGAGAGTACGGGATTGCTATGTGATGCCAGTTCTTCAATATGGCACTGAATACTGGACAATACCTTCAAAGAAGAAAGAAAAACTTGAAGCAACTGAAATGGGGTTCTATAGAAGGATGCTGTGAATATCATGGATCGATCATGTGAGCAATGATGAGGTTTTAGAAATGATGGCAACAAAAAGAAAATTAATACTGAGCATCAGGAAGAGACAGCTGAAGTTCCTGGAACATGCAATGAGGAAAGAGGGCTTGGAGAACCTGATACTAAAGAGAGAAGGGAAATCAACGGATAACATGTTTGAAGGACCTAATCAGGTTGATGACGAATGGATAGTGAAACAGGAGAAGGCGCTCTCAAAGCCACCAGGGATAGGGAAACATGGAAAGCCATGATCGCCTATATCCTGAAGGGACAAAGTACATAGAAGAAGAAGAAGACTTTTACCTTGTGAATGGTTTCTTTTTTGTTGCAATGTCGCTGAAGTGGACATTTATTTGTGTCCTTGCAGTTGCATTCTTTATTAGTGGTTTTATTTTGTATAATGCTGTCTAAATTTCTGGCGTTTTGTTTTTTTATTAAACTATCTAAATTACTAGTAAAACTATAAGTTAGTTTGATTGTGTTTCTGTTGAAACTTTTGTTTAGTTCTGATTCTTTTGGAAAGTGTTTATCTATCAGTTTAAAAAATATTTGTCCTGTTTTGCTCTTTACCTCTTTACTGAATGGTGGGTTGAAATAGATAATGTCTCGGTTTCTATTATCGCTTTTGATTTGTCTGTTTGATTGAGAAATATATTGTAAAATGTTTTTATGGCCAGATTTTCTTAGTGCATCCTGATAGATTTTTTCTTTTCATTAAATATTGATTTGTTTGATGAATTATTAGATAGTCTGCGTTCTATTCCTTTGTTCAACCAAAAACACCTTTAAGACCAGGTTGTTTAATCACAGGTCTACATTAAAAATTAAAAATTAAAAACCTGCACAAATTGGCTAGCCACGTAAGGAAGTTAAAATCAAAATATGGAAAAGACCCAGACATAACATGGAGTATTGTGAAAACAGCCAAGCCTTACAACGGTGCCAAAATATGTAGACTGTGCCAAGAAGAAAAGTTAAAGATTATGCTATTCCCTCCAAAAATGAACTGTTGAATGAAAGAACGAAAATTATAAATAAGTGTAACTATACTAAAAATACCTATTAGGTTCATACAACCATGGATGAAAACGGCTTAATTCGTTTTAATTTTAAAAAATTGCGCGTTTGAAAAGTCCTTGCCATGTGAGCGTTAAAAAAACACCGTTACGTGAGTGTTCTTAAAAAGACGATAAACGGTAAAATCACTTATTAAAGCTCAAAACAACACTCATGGTAGAAACCTAGGTCGCGTAATAACTCGTCTACAAATGGAAAATATTCAAAAGTTCTACAATATAATTGTATTGAACCCTTTTTAATACAAGCGTGCACTGGTCTAACCCTATTGTGACCAAAAACTAAGTATTAAACAATCAATATATATATACAAAATAAAGTAGATCTAATAGTTAATTAATAATGCTGATCTCAATTTAATCAAATATTAACACTAATGCCACCCAAAATTATTTTTAAGTCTGCTCACATTTTCTCCAAATTAGAAGTTACTTTACTCTGATTGGTCCACATTGTACATACAACAATGCCTCCCTGATTAAAGGGGTTTTGCTTGTTTTTAACCTTTTAAAAACATTCAGTTTGAAACAAACCACATCACTTGACAAGGTACAAGAAGTGTCGAAACAAAATAGCTACCTTTTGTAGTGATATTATAATACGTCAATGTTATAATTTCTGAATATATATATATATATATATATATATATATATATATATATATATATATAATGACCCTAATCACAGTAAGGCAACACTAATAATAACAGACTGAACTTCCGAAAATAGTGCTAACTTAAAAGTAATTTAAACCGTCTTTTAACCTGGCGAGAACTAACTCGTGGGTTTAATAATGGTGGGCGGGGGGGGTTAGAAACAAACAGCGCACAAGAACAATACGTCTAGTGCCCGTTAGAAAGAAAAAACCCAAGACGAAACCTTAACAATAAAGTGCTCGATACGAAAGTACGAAAGTACAAAAGTAGAGCTAGAATACAATACAAGAAATCTAGAATCGAGCCACCACCTACCGCGGTTTGACACTACGGTTCTTCAGGGTAAGAACCGTAGTGTGAGACCGCGGTAGGGAGTGCTCGCTTTTAGATTTCTTGTATTATATATATATATATATATATATATATATATATATATATATATATATATAATCACAGACAAAACGATGAAAGCCAAAAAGATATAAGTGTTATTGAGATTGAAAGAGACAATGGTCTATAAAATAACAGCATTCAAGGCAGAATAAGATCCTTGATGTTTTATTTAAATCTTCTTGTTGACAGGAAGTCAAGAAACCAAAAGAAAATTTCCTATGCAATACGCAGCAGAGAAGGAACTCTCAGCATAGAAGTTACGTTTATATTAAGCAAATTCAACAGTAAAATGACGAGACGTGACTTCAAACCTAATTCTAAAGTTTCAAGACGAGGTAGCGAAAAAGAAAGCCCATCCAAATGAGTATATTTGTATCAAAGCACAGAAAGTTTTCTTTACGATAGTTGAGAAGTGACAGAAGATGACATATTAAGACTGATAACTTTACAGATAACATTACAGGTTCTTCTTCGGGTTTTTTCATGAAGCTCCAGATATATCAGAAGAACTAAAACGGATCTAGCATCCATATTCGATAGACGGACGTATTTGGAGATGTACAAGATCAATTTAGACGAGAAAGAACTTCTCGCTCTCACGGTACATTGAACCGACGTTAAATCTAAATCAATATATCCAACACATGTTTCGCAATAACTCTTCTCCTCGGTTAGCGATTTGAAGAAAAACAACATAGTTTGCAAATTCAAGTGCCCTTTGGGAGATTGTATCTCCAACGGATTAAACAATATTTATGTTGGTTACACCACAAACTCACCCATAAAGTTTGACATTACATTTCAACGACCCTAGGTCCCTTTCTATAAACAAAAAACATGACGAAACAAAACAGAAATGACCCTAAACCAGTTAAATCCAAACCACCTAAGCCCATTAACCTCTCCTTCACTAATATCTGAGGCATTCGTACTAACTTTGCTAGTCTGTCATTGCACCTGCTTTCTCAGCTTTCTATTGTTCCTTTCTAACTAGCTTGTACTCCTCACTCTTTTCTAATTAATCTTTTTACATTTATGTAACCCCCTGCATATCAGTGGCGTTTCTGCCTTGCTCGGGGTGAAATGATTAAAAAAAAAAAAAAAAATTCTAACATTTTAAGTATTTAAACCAACATGCCAGGTCACATAAACAATTCCGCGAAGTTCCTGTCGAAAATACAAACATATTTAAACATGAAAACAATAAACAAAAACGAAAATGCTCGAAGCCATATACATAAAACGGTTGAAACCTAACCTGAACAAAATTAACTACGAAATCTCCACAAGCATACTCAAATAAATATAATAGATAAAATAAGCGATTGGTTATCCCAATGGCTTTCCATACTTAATACTTCAGACTTAATCCACTCAATACAATTGTCATCTTTGATAATGGCTGAAGTAAACCTAAAGCCCAGAAAAGATTAAATGAAAAATGTGTATTGCCTGAGCAGCTGATTCAATATAAAATTTTATATATAATTGTTCCAATTCATATTAGTTGATAACTTTCTACCAAGGCGTAATAAATTGTTCTTTTGTGGGTTAGCAGTAATTATGCTAATGGAAAATAAAACTTGATTAATAGATGTAATTGATTGATTACACATTTGATTAGTTTTTGATCAGTTATAATTTTGTCTATAATTCTGAGATAAGGTAGTATTTACATTATTTACACTATTCGGACAGTTGTTCTCATCTTTATTGGCATGTTTACGACGTTTCTGTCGTTGTTCGCTCCGAACTTTTACAGGTGCTAAGAATTTTGAACCGAACCCTTTATTTCGATCATTGGGGTATAAAATTCTCTTTCCATGTAGTTTTCTACCTTCAACTCAACTCTCTAAGTTATTTGATCACCACTGCCTTAGCCAGGTACTGAAATCTTAACCCTTTAGTTCAAGTCACTGGAACCAAGCAACGCCTACAGCCACTTGGCAGTTTGTCATTGAGAATATCACTGATAAGAATATGTAGGATTTATAAGCCTAATTTCACAGTAAATACTTTTGCTAGAGCTCATATTGCAATCTTTAAAACTAATGATCTTTTTTCTAGCAATATGTACTACTGGTTCCCATATTGTTTTTATTTCTATGCTTCGCCTGCTTAAAAGATAATTCTGTGGTCCCGTATATGTGCTGATTCTTTAGGTTTACGTTACATATGATGTTCTCTGTCAATTGTTTCAACGTCATACCGTAGGGAATGGTGATCACTTTTCAACTCCCTATGTTGCCTGATTTCTTAATCTTCCCTCGTGTTACAGACTTGCGATGTTCTTGCAGCCTTATTTTAATGGAGTGGGGGGGTCTGTTTCTCTTTTATAACAATCAACCTGAGAGGAATACCGTTTTTGTGAATCTTGGTTAGACCATACATCTGAAGAGAGTTTGTCGTAGCTTTGAGAGAGCTGTTTATATATCTAAGGCTAGAAGGGATTTTTGTTCTTGATTAGGATCTGCGACTGCTGTCATTCTCTTTTCAACGTAGGGTCTTTCAACGTAGGGTCTTTCTTTACTTTGTTATAGTTAACACTTCTGATGAGGTCTTTTAGTTTCTCGGTGTATAACGATAGAAACGTCGTAAACAGGGCAGTAAAGATACAAACAGTCCTAACAGTTTAAATAAAGTTATAATTTTGTAATAGATTCGTCTTTAGATATAATGGCTTAATGTTAAGTTTTAATATATATGTTTTCATATATCATTTAAGCCTTAATTTAAGGTTAGATTAATCGTGTCGTTCAATTTGGTTTTGAAAACGGGAATTAAAAGTGTAAGATTTGGTTTTAAGATTGTTATACTTTCACGGTTTCTTCTCCAATGAACTTAGATCAATGGTGCCTTCTAGGTATGAATTTACACGAGCTACTAGATTAGCAACTAGGTCCCACCATTTTACAGTGAAACCGATAAAATGTAATCGCATTTTTTACTCTAACAGCTTTTTTCACGCACTTCCCACCTGTGAAATTCCCTTTCATATACATGCTTCCCTGAAAGCTACCTCTCCACGAATTTAAATGTAAATCTCCTATCACATTCTCTCAAGCTCTTTTTCATATACTCCGCCCCCATCCTTGGTATCATCATCCATCTATTACCCTCCTCCTGACATTTCCTATAACTAACCCCTCTTTCTCACCACTGTCCCCTATGTAACCCCCTGCGCAACAGTGGCAGTAGAATGCCTTTTTGGGGGTGAGATGATTAAAAACAAGAACAAAAAAAAATCTTTTTTTAACTCTTTTTCTTCATTTCTTAGTTTTTCTTAGTATACTTCTTTTTCTAAGTTTCCTTTTCACTTAACTATGAAAAGGAAATTCACTGATGATATTCAAGTCTTTTTTTCTCTACTTTTTGAATTCTTCCTCACGCACTTCCCACCAGTGGAACTCCCTTCCATATACTTGCTTCCCCGACAGCTACAATCTCCAGGAATTTAAATATCAGGTCAACAGACATCTTCTATCACACTAACTCGCATCCATTCTCACAATCTCTTTTTTCATCTACTCCACCACCCTTCTCGGTATCCTCATTCGTCTATTACCCTCCTCCTGACATTTCCTAAAACTAACCCCTTTTTCTCATCACTGTCTCTTTATGTAACCCCCTGCGCAACAGTGGTAGTAGAATGCCTTGCTTGGGGTGAAATGATTAAAAAAAGGATTATCGATTGATTTTACTTGAGTTTACTTCTGCAATCGATAAAGCTTTTGGTTGAGTTTGCATTGATTAGTTAACTTCAGCTGAACATATCAGCAATTGATTGGTTTGTTGATTGCGACGTCATTCGATAAACTGAATAAAAGAGGTAAGAATCGATTGATCAATATACTGTCTTTTATTGATCTTTTTTTTATAAAGAATCAAATCTGTAAGCGAATTATTTAATCGATCTCTATTTTCTTTTTGATCATTTTTAATTTTGTCCTCTTGAATGAATTTTCTGTGCGATTAAATAGTTTCACTTTTACTAATTCGCATGAAATCTCAATGACCTGCATTTTGCCAATCGTAGTCCTTTTTGGTGTTATTTTAAGCAGCTTTCACAGCAATTGATTATTAGATAGATTGTTTTTATTGAATTTTTTTTGTTAGGACAACTTGAATAAAATAGAAAAATAATTGATTGTTTGATTGGCTGATTCTTCTTGCTCAGATATATTTTATAGAACTTTAATCCAACCGGTATGCGACTGATTGTTTAATAACGCGATGTAGAAAGATCAAATATCATTTACCGAGTTTAACAATAACTCTATTTAATTACATTATTATGTTGTTTTTTATTGATAAGTTTTTGTCTGTACTTCTGAGATATGGTAGTATTTATATTATTTACATTGTTCGGACTGTTGTTCTCATCTCTAACAGACAATAACTTCAACAAACGTGGAATAAAGAAATGATGACATCAACACTTAGAAAACGGCCTCGGTCTACATATTCTTTGTGAAAGAATTATCGGAGTAAAATACAAAGGATCTGTGATCCATATAATATCAGGACGACCTTTAAAAGTGGTTCTGCAGTTTCCAGATACAACTCTCGATTAAGACTTCTAAGAGAGGAGAATAGGACTAAAGACTGAGTGTAAGCCATTCCATTTATCTGTAGAAATAAATATAAAAGAGAAACAGACCACCCCTTTAGATACGGATGCAAGAACTTTGCGAGGCCGTAACATGAGAGGAGATAGAGAAATCAGGAGTAGCTGACCACATATAAATTGGGAAAAGGGATCATCTTTCCCAATGGGATGAAGTTGAAATAATTGACAGAGAACATCATACGTAAACTAAAGAAATCAGCACATATGCTGGGCTACTAATAACATATTTTAAGCCGGCCAAATATTGAAATAAATACAGTATAGAAGCCAGTAATACGGAGTACTAGAAAAAATCATCAGCTTCAAAAATTGCAATATGAGCTCTGATAAAAAAAATGTCTGCCGAAAGTTTTATAAGTCTACTAAATTCATACATTGCCGTCCTTAAGGACATATGACCGAGTGGATGAAAGCGTTGGTTGGGTCCAGTGACATGATCCAAAGAGTGTTGATTTCAATACCTGGCTTTAGCAGTGGTGAGCAAATAACTTAGAGAGTTGAGTTGAAGGGAGATAACTACATGACATCCGAAATTGGCAACGCAGATGGGATGAGAATGATATACCCCAGGGATCGAAATAAAGGTTTAGGTTCGAAATTCGAAGCATCTGAAGAAAGCCAGAGCACATAACGGTAAAACAACCGAAACGTCGTAAACACTGCGCTAAAGATGAGGAGAAATGTCGGAACAATGTAAACAATGATATTCGTTGGTTGTATATATAAAATGGGTTGGTCGTTTTAATGGTCCTTTGTCGTTTGATTTGACGAAATAGACTATTTAAGTAATTGATTACTTTTATTACTCAATGGTTTCGTAACATTATTTTCACAAGTTGGATCAAATGTTCAGTAATTTCTTGGTCCCTAGATTAGTTTATATTTATCAGCTTTTTTTTCTTTTTCAGATGAACTTGAATCAAATCTATATGTGATAGATTAGTCATTCTATTAATTCAAATCGATCAACTTAACAGATTATTGATTAAATAACTTAGTATTATTTTCTCATGTTGGTTTCAATTTCCAAGAATTTGTTGTTTTTGATAGGTTTGAATTGGTCAGTTTAATTTTTCTTCTAATTTTCGTCTTTCAATTTTGATTCTTTTAATTCTCCGTCTCTTAATACTTTTACGGCGTTAATGACTCTAAAACATTGTGTCATACTAAGCGGGGTATGAATGGTAGCGGGGTATGAATGGTAGCATTCGAGTTTTGAAGTGTACTAATAACTTTTATTTATTAACATTATACAAAACCAATGTATTATTAGGTCATAAGTGTTGACCATGTTCACCATAGTTTATGAATATAGAATACAGCGCAGTACGTAAGCTGTTCAATAAAACAACGTCAAAGATTAACACTCACGAGTCAGACACTCTTCTGAATCGGATTATATCGCCAATACTCGGGAAAATATGGTCGCCTTTTATATACGTCGCATTGGATATTTTGTTAATTCTGATTAATTAATAAGGACGTGCGTTGTGGTGCAGTGGATATCGACTCGGAACGACAACTCGGGGAGCCGAGTTCTAATTTCAGTTGAATTCTTTGTATTCACTTACGCACAGATACCCTTAGGAAAGGTATTAATCCATCACTTCCTTCCAGTTATGGGTTAAATAACAGGACTGATTGGGTTCTATAGCTTTGGTTGGCAACCAGTTTACCGCAGAAAGCAATGGCAACCTATTGCGGGATAATCTTCTGCCCAGTCTGTCATGTCTCTTTCGAGACATGATCGCCCAAGCGTGTATCACGTATGGCACTTAACTGACTGATTGATTAATCTTTATATTGGTGAAGCATAAAATGTGTCAGCTCATGACTGGCTCACCAGTATACAAGGGTACCCCGCCAAAAAAAAAAAAATCCAACGGTAAGAAAATAATATTGCTTTATTATTAAAAGAAAAAACAAGTTATTTTTTTTACCTTGCCTTTTAATTCACAATAATGGAAAAAATGATAATCGGCAACTTGAAGAATTCTTTTCAGGAGTCCAAGTACTAAGATTAAACGGGTAGAAAATATTTCGTGAGACAGCTCGGTTCGATATTTTTTTATTTTCCTCCAACTATTAAAATCTGTGAACAAACAGTTTCGTATCATGGCTTAACAATACTGCATCAACATTGCAAGAAGCTCAATAATTGTATCGGTCATCATGAAATGTGAACACATAAAACTGAAACTTTTTTGATCATCATCGTTACCTCGGTAATTTTGCTAGTGAAAGTGATCTTTCTCAAATATGATCCTTTATTTATCAGGAAACATATATGACTAATCTCCACATCTTCTGTCTTCTTTCTTTACTGCTCATCCTTGTTGTTTCCTTACTGTTTTACGTCCGTCACCAACCAATTAAACTTTAATTCCTTCTTGAGAGGTGAACCAAATACCATCGAAATCGCGTAAACACTTCTCTCATTTCTTTCTATTATCGTTCATTTTAAAAATGTTTTAATTGCATTTCACTTTCAAGTGACTCTTGACCAAGTATTCAAAAAATCGAACATACGATTATCCTTCCCAAAAACGATGTCCCTTACCCAGAATCCATCATAAAATTCTAGATATAAAATCCGTATCTACTAAACGCTTTAGTAGATTCTACTTTGTGCTATTATTATGTTGTCATTTTTCATCATATTTCGATTTCTGCTATGGTCGCACTACCTACCAAGTCTGCGGGAAGACCTAATGCAGGTCGTGGTGTGTTGTTATGGTTCCATTTCATGATTTTTATATCCCCTATCATCCCTAGCGTTACATAGACAAAGTTCTCCTTAGTTTGTTGGCTGTAATTAAGAAGACAATTTTTTGTATATCTCTTAAGCTGAAGTTCCCAGGGATTCTTTCAATGTGTTGTTTTGTTCCATTTTTAATCATTCCAAGTGCACCTACTATCACTGTTACGATTCTTGTTTTCAATTTCCACATTTTTTCTATTTCAATTTCCAGGCCTTTATATTTTGACAGTTTTTCGAATTCCTTGGTTGCTATGTTACAACCCGCTGGACAAGCCATATCAATTAATAGGCAAGTTTTTTCTTTCTGGGTTTAAACAATAATATTCGGCCTATTTGCTTCAATTTTTGTGTCTGTGTAGATGGTGCAATCCCATAGAATGGTGACATCTTCTATTTCTGTAACTCTGTGCTGGGTGATGTTCATACCAGTGTTTGTTTACAGATTTTCTATAGTGTTTGCATATGTTCTAATGTAAATATTGCCCCACTCTACGTTAACGATTTTTATATTCATTTGGAGCAAGTACAGAACATCCTGAGATTAGATGGTCTATTGTTTCTTGGTATTTATCACAGAACTTGCATTTTGGATCCACATTATTATGCATAATATTTGCCTGAATGTTCCTAGTGAAAAGACTTTGGTTTTGCGCTGCAAGAATAAAGCCTTCAGCCTCAGACTTTAATCCAGATGCACGTAACCATCGATAATCTAGTAAATGTAAATCTTGTTTGTATTTACTGCCTTCTTTTTTTATTGAACAGTTTTTCTTTCTGTTTTCTTGTTGTTTGACTAATTGTATCATCCAGTCCTTTGTTGTTTCTCTGTATGTTAGTAAGACAATAGTTGTTGTCTTGTATGACAATTCTAGCTGAATAGGACCTCTTCCACCTTCTTTACGGGGTATGTATAGGCGGTCTATATCAGCCTTTGTATGATGCATCTTATGTTTAGAAAAGAGCTTCCTTGTCTTAGAATCCATTCACCTGATGTCGTTTAGAGTCCAGTTTAAGATGCTGAAACTATATTGGACAACTGGGATTGCAAGGCTATTAATGGCCATAATTTTATTCTAAGAATTCAATTCATTTTTTAATATCTTCTATAGTACTCTTTAAACACTATTTCTTTCATTTTTTATGGTGAATTTTTTCACTCTCATTTACACCTAGGTACTTATAAGCTTCTTCTTGCTCGAATCTGTTATTGTTACATCAGGGTCTAGGCTAATTGAGGATGCTTACTATTATTATTATTATTATTATTATTATTATTATTATTATTATTATTATTATTATTATTCGTCTTATATGTGTCGTGTCCTTTGAGGACGTAGCCGATCATGCACTTCCCTTATAGCTCTTACGACCCTTTCTCTTGTTACTCCTTCCAAACCTCGTTCTGCAATTTATTTGCTCAAGCTTCTCAAGTATGTCATGCGTTACTTTCCCCTCTTTTGCGTCTAGCAGTTTTGTAAGTATCAGATTCACCGAGCTCTTATTTTCTCATTAAACGTCTCAGAAATTTCAGCTGTCTTTTCGTGATGTTAAGTATGCTTCCTTAACCGAAATTAGCACTATTTGCTCGGTCGATAAACCCCAGATATTTCCACTATTAGGGGCGGATACAGGGAGCGTAGAGTTTGTAGGACGCTTTTAAAATGCTTATCAACATTATTGTTATCTTTATCATTTGTGCATACAGGACTTTTCGATTGATTTTCCTAACTTCAATGTTACGCATTCGTAAATTATCGCCGACATTATACTTTCGTTGTCCGCTATATATTTCAAGTCTATTAGCAGGTTACTTGGAATTATATCAGTCCAATGAAATATTTTCCCCCTTAGTTATACTTTGTTTTATTTTATATTTCTAAATGCTTTATTTAATGACACCACATGCTCCAGATAGTTTTTATTGTTTTCGGCTTCCTTAAGAAGACGTGTAACATTCCGCCATTTTTTTATTCCTTATTTTTACGACTCTCTTCAGAAAGTTACAATTGAACATTACTGATATTTTATTACTTTTCATTTTAAAACGTGTCTTTTATCATATTCCTACCGGGAATGTAAGTCACACGATCATCCTGATATTAGTAAAATGTTATCAGCAAATACTTCGAATATTCTTTTATTTCTTCCCAGAAAACTCTCCTGGTAATTTTTCGATTTTGTCTGTAAATAATTTATGAAAAATAAAATTAAACAAAAACGTCTGCTTTACTCATTTCTTTGCCACTTTTCTTCCCAACGTTTTATATTGACGAACTATTACATTACTGTTTTCATATATTCTCAATAAATCTAGATATTTTCGGATCTTGTTCTGCTCATATACTGAGTTAATGATAGCGGAATTTTCTACTAAGCCAAATACCTTTTCAATGTCAATAACAGTAAAATATGCGGACGATCATTTATTGATGATATTTTGGTAAATAGTTAATACTAAAACAGCGTGTCACTGATTATTTTTCATTGAAGAGGTTGTTGGTTTGTTTGAAAGTAGTTTTCCATATAATTTATATATTCTCCTCTTTCTCATAATTAATAAGACTAAGAGTAAATAATTCAATTTGTAGTTACTTTCATCTGAATTTGCCGACGATCAATTTTGCTACTTTAACTGTAGTGCTTAAATTACAACTAATATCTTATATCGCTTCACTATTTTATAGAATAGCTTCAGTCAGTCAGTTAAGTGCCATATGTAATACACGTTTTGGGCGATCATGTCTCAAAAGAAACATGACAGTTTGGGCAGAAAATAATCCTGCCGTAGGTTGCCATTGCTTTCTGCAGTAGACTAGTTGCCAACCAAGACTATAAAATCCAATCTGCCCTATTATTTAACCCATAACTGGAGGGAAGAGACGGATTAATACCTTTGCCAAGGGTATTTGTGCGTAAGTGAATGCAAGGAATTCAACTGGAATTCGAACTCCCGATTTGTTGTTTCGAGCCGATATTGACTGCACCACAACGCACATAGCTTTACCATTCCATAAAATATTGAATCTTTTCTTCATTGCTCGCAGAGATTCGAGATGATCCTCTTTGAACTTATTTTATTACATTGGAATGATAGAAAGTCCTCAGACTCCTACGTCTTGGAGTAGCAGTTCTTGTGGAGAGTAACGATTATGCTCATTAAACCAAGCAAAATATTTAGGTCTGAATAGAAGCTTGGACCTGCAATGTAAGCAGACAGGAAGGAAGAATGAAAACCCTATAGAAGAAGAAACGTTTCGATGGATAGCGACGTGTACGCGCACACACATACACACACACAGGTACACACGTATATACTCACGCACGCACGCACGCGCACAAGTACACATATATACACGCATACACACAAGCATACACATGTATACCCCGATACACACACACAAACAAACGCATATATATACAGCCTTTGAGATTTCACTCTACTGATCGACTCAGTCGATTAAAAATTTAATTGGGAGATTAAAGTTTATTGATTACTCGCCCGCTCCAAATATAGAAAAAGGAAATCTGATTCACTTTACAACACAAAATATGCGATTGAAGATTCACAAATTATTTAGAATGACTTACAATGACATTATTGAAATTTGGCTTTTATGGTTCCGGTCAGTGTAAACATTCGTTTAATTAACGCATCCAGAGTGAAGCCAAACTCTCTGTCACCCAGATTAAAGACGCTCACAGATTTTTAGAAACTCATTTGGAAAAATATTATCCTATATTTCCTCCTCACTTACGAAAAGTTAAAACGAACATTTGAATGAAAGAAAAAATACGCATACTTCTTTCAACCGCGCACCGAAAAACAAATTATACAATATTTTTTAATAGAAAATCGTTGAGAAAATCAGATGTGTTATTTTTTATAATCTATGAGATGGAGGTTGTAGTTAAACAGAAGGCAGAAACTAAGTACTTCCACGCAATTGCCAAACAAAACAGCATATCATGATGTTAAAAGGGCTTAAACTTACTAAAAACAAAGTTTTATAGTCAAAATGATACTTATATGATTTGTTTTTTGGTACGTGGTTGAAATACGTATGTATATTTTTTTCTTTTAAATGATCGTTTTTACTATTCGTAAGCGGGGAGGAAATATAAATTTTAAGTCAAGGATAATATTTTTTTCAAATGAGTTTCTAAAAATCTGTGAGTGTCTTCAATCTTGGCGTCAGAGACATTTTGGCTCCTCTCTAGAAGCGTTAATTAAACGAATGTTTACACTGACCGGGACGATAAAACGAGAGAGGAGCTGGTCAATCTAAATTCCATTTCTCAGATCTTACGTTGATGAATGTCACTGTCTTTTGTTTAACCACACATTTCGACGTAAACCAAGCGCCATGGATGAAACCAAAGAGTTCAATAATGATACTGTAGGTCATACTAAGTAGTCGTGAAATTTCACTGGCATACTTTTGAGTTGTAAAAGAAATCAGATTTCCTGTTTCTATATTTGAAGGAACACGTTTCATTGTGAGATTATTAATCAACCGAGGGCGAGTAAAGCAATAAACTTTAATTGTCCAATTAAGATTTCATCGACTGAGTCGATCGGGTAAAAGAAATCTCAAAGTATATATGTATATATATATATATATATATATATATATATATATATATTAGGAACATTATTCAGCAATTCGTATTAAAAGGTAAAAAAGTTTGCTTGTGAAAAATTTCGTTCTTCAGGACTTGACACAAAATTTGTTATGTTGATAAGACTACACATGCCCACGAACGAGGAGACCTGGGAATATATATATATATATATATAAATCTATTTAGAAGATATATATATATATATATATATATATATATATATATATATATGTATATAAGTCCGTTTTTACAACCAACATATATATATATATATATATATATATATATATATATAAACAATTTTCACATCCAACATCCAACATTGGCTGATGACGAGATTCTATCTGGAAACATAAAAAGTTCCGTGTTGCAATGTACTTTTAATTCATAATTATATATATATATATATATATATATATATATATATATATATATATATATATATATATATGTAAAAATGAAATTTGAGCACTCTAGCTATAGGGCGCGTAATATGATATGCGCTAGAAAAACTGCCTTCTTCACCGAACGCCCCAAAGCGGTCGGGTTTCGAGCCTGGGTTGTGTAGCAATCGGAGTCTAATCGTACCGATGAGCTGTGATACAGCGAAACAGATCTGTCTCCGGATGACAGTATATATATATATATATATATATATATATGTGTGTGTGTGTGTGTGTGTGTGTGTGTGTGTGTGTGTGTGTGTGTGTGTCATCACAAGTGAATATCTTTATGTTAATATCCCTTCAAACACGCTAAAGATGGCTCATGACAACCGAAAGCTTAAGACAATCGGAATAAAAAATATGTAAATGTTGGACAATTTTGTCTTTATTTTCACCAGAAATTAAAGCTAATACCATGTTTAGAACGGCTCATGATTAAACGTAATGGATATTCATTGTCTGCTATATTTAATTATATACGTTTAGATTAGTATCTGCTGACTCAATAGAACATATATATATATATATATATATATATATATATATACCTGAAGCTACACTAACGGCCATAATTATTAGGCTAACTCAGTGTTTAAAAAAATGAATTTCAATCTTGTTTTTAATATTTGCGAAGTATATAACAAACAATGAATAACTGTAAATGAAAATAGGATGTTTTTTTATTTTTTAATACTGCAGAATAACATGTGAATCAAGTGAATTTATAAATATTTAATAATTGCCTATAAGTTTCATCAATGAATGAATGGAGAAAATTTAGGGTGATTCGAACGAGTTCAACTTTGCTTCCTGGGCTTGTAAAATTTTGCAAAGTAACAATAAAAGATCCTTTGGAATTATCTCCTTGGCAATAAATATTAAAATAGTATGACATACATAATTTCTTTTAAAGAACTTAGGTGGCCTAATAGTTTTGGCCGGTAGTATACTTCGGTATCAAAAAGAAGTTGGTTTCATTTATATAATCCCTTGTGCGTATTTATAATTGTTAAATCAGAACTTGTCTGCATCTCTTTCACTAACATACGCGGCATCCGCACCAACTTCCTCAGCGTAGATTCATTCCTCCATAATAACTCACCTGATATATTAGCCCTATTGAAACTAATCTTAACCCTTCTATCCCCTCATCTGAGTTCTACGTTCCTGGCTACCTTCCCTTCTTCAGGAAGGACTCCAATGTTCATATGCATGGGCTTGGTGTCTATGTCAACGAAAACCTTCCCTTAGCTAGGGTGTCATCTTTTGAATCCCCAGATCATTCTTTCATTTGCTTCCGCCTCTCACTTCTCAGCTCGATTAGCTATCTCTTCTTTCTCTACCGCTCTCCTTCCTCCCTTGACTGTTCGTTACTTGACATCATTTCTGACAATATCGACAAAGCCATTTCTTCCTATCCCTCTGCCCATGTATTCGTGTTTGGTGACTTTTACCACACCAAGTGGCTGAAGAACGCTGTCACCGACCCTGCTGGTGTCCACACCATGAACTTTTCAATCACCCAATCCCTTACGCAAGTAGTGGACTTCCCACGCGTTTCTCCGATAACCCTAACGAAAGGGACTCACTTCTAGACCTCTGCTTCACTTCCATCCCAGACTCTTGCACTACCAGACAACTCTGCCCACTCGGAAACTCTGACCACACTGTAGTGTCCGTCAATATTTCACTCCACTCCTCATAAAACCCAGACAAGTAGAATATCCTACCGCTATCAAAAAGCAAACTGGGATTCGTTCCGAGACTTCCTCTGTGACATCCCTTGTAACAACGTTTTTAGTCTTCCCATTGAAGAACGTGCATCCTAGGTCTCATCCTGGGTTAAGGCTGGCATCGATGCCTTCATCCCTGCTAGGAAATTCCAGCTTAAATCTCATTCGTCTCCATGGTTCTCACCCGCTTGCTCGGCTGCCATTGCCCACCGGAATCATTTCTTCCGACTCTATCGTAACTACGCGTCGGACCAAAACAGGCGCCTTTTCACTTCAGCACGTAATAAGTGTAAAAGGATACTTAACGAAGCTAAGATGTTGTTTGCTGCCAGAATGAATCAACGCATAGCATGCTCTAAATTCGGCGCTAAAGACTACTGGCGACTGTGTAAAAGAGTACTTAACAAGAGCAAGTCCACAATACCCCCGCTAATCAACAAATTTGAGATCCTCACCTCCCCAGCAGATAAGGCTGAATGCTTTGCCCGCAGATTCTCGAACAATTCGAGTCTGGACTCATCTTGAGTTTTTACACTCAACTTCTCACCTAGAACCGAGGTACAACTGAATGATGTCCACATTACACCTTCGCTTGTCTCTAAGATAATCTTAAAACTTGACCCTCACAAAGCGAGCGGTGGTGACGGAATCCCAACCATAGTCTAAAAGAAATGTGCCCCTGAACTCTTCTCTGTCCTTTCTAAGCTCTACAACCTCTGCCTATCTGCTTCCTGCTTTCCTGCCTGTTGGAAATCTTCCTCTGTAGTTCCTATATTTAAAAACACTGGAGAACCCTCTGACCCTGCAAATTACCGCCCTATCAGCCTTCTTCCGATCTTTGGCAAAGTGTTAGAAGCCATTATCAACGCCGAGGTGGTTCAGCATCTCACAGTACACAGGCTCCTCTCGGACAAGCAATATGGTTTCTGCTTCGCCAGGTCTACTGCTGATATGCTAACGACCATCACCGAGTACATATACCAGGCACTCGACAGGAATGGCGAAGCCCGAACCGTTGCATTGGAAATATTTAAGGAGTTCGACAGAGTTTGGCATGCTGGCCTTCTATGTAAACTGCGAAGCTATGGTAAAACTGGACATTTGTTTGAACTAATCCAGTCATTCCTCTCTAACCGCACAATGAAGGTGGTATTAAACGGACGTGCCTCCCAGAACTACCATACAAACGGTGTCTCCCAAGGCTCCATCTTAGGTCCGACACTCTTCCTGATATACATTAATGATCTCCCTGATTCCATAAGAGCCCAAGTAGGTTTGTACGCCGATGACACCACAGTTTACTCTCGCCTCCTACAAAAATCTGGTGTAGGCGTCAAAGCTAACCTCGCAGCCGAGATTGAAAAAGACCTCCAATCCATATTGGACTGGGGTAAGAAATGGCTAGTAAATTTTAATGCTTCTAAAACGAAGCTACTCTCAATTAACCATCATCGACAATCTCACCTACCTCCCATTAGCATGGACCAGGCTTGCCTCCCAGAGAGTAAAACACTACGCCTCCTTGGTCTCACACTTTCAGCGGACCTCAAATGGAATGACTATATCGAATCCATTGCTAAATCCGCTGCTATGAAAGTCGGTTCTCTGTGTAGGGCCCGGAAGTTTTTTTCCGTCTAAATCTATCCTGCACATATATAAATCTACCATCCGCCCGTGCATTGAATACTGCTGCCATATTTGGTCGGGTGCCCCTGCTATTCTCCTCGGGCTTCTCGATAAGGTTCAGAGGAGGGTCTGTAATGTGATAGATACCGACTTGGCAGACCGCCTGCAGTCTCTCTCCCACCGGCGCGACGTGGCTTCCCTGTGTCTCTTCTATAAATACTTTCACGGCTTCTGCTCCGATGAACTTAGATCACTGGTGCCCCTAAATACGAATTTGCACGAGATACTAGATTAGCAACTAGATTCCACCCTTTTACAGTAAAACCGATAAAATGCAACCGCAACTTCTACTCGAACAGTTTCTTTCCTCGCACTTCCCGACTGTGGAATACCCTTCCACACGATTGCTTCCCCGACGGCTACAATCTCCAGGAGTTTAAATGTAAGGTCAATAGACACCTCCTAACACACTAACTTGCTTCCATTCTATCAAACACTCTTCCCATCTGCCCAACCCTCATCCTCGGTATCCATACTCATCTGTTACCTTCCTCTTGACATTCCCTATGTCTAACCACTCCTTCTCTTTACCTTCCCCTATGTAGCCCCATGCGCAATAGTGGCAGTGGAATGCCTTGCTAGGGGTGAAATGTCGAAAAATTAGCACAAACATGAATTTTATTTTATTTTTTCTTTGCGTACATTGCTGGTGTTATCCATTTTGAATGACTAAGCTTTTCAATTACACTTATTTTTTTCAGTTCCGTCTAATTCTTTGTTCACTTGATCCAATGATGTGAAAGGCACACTCCGTTTCGGTTTAAATACTGGCGTCTAATCTTCTATTACTTAAAATTCTGCTATAAATTTCGAACACAAACGCAACTCAATCAAGAAAACAACCATCTTTTTTAATTCTTCCATTAGATTTTAAAGTTTTTTCTTATTCTTGTTGACTTATGTTTTTGCAATAAACGTTAATAAGTACATCCCAAAGCTCAAATAATTCTATCCATTCAGTACCCGATTGTTTGTATTATTTTTAACAATTTTTTTTCTAATTATATCACGCCAAGCAAGGCGATAACGACACTAATGCGCAGGGGGCTACGTAAGAGTATAAAGATTGGAAAAGAGAAAGCCGGAAACCGCATCCTGAACAGGAAACAAGGGATGAGCTCTTCACTTGTTTAATAGACGTAGGTGGAGTGTGAACCGGGCGATAGTTTAGACTATCTACTCCAACTGAAAAAAAAAAGTAGAGAAAAGAGTAAAAAGATTGGAAAAGAGAAAGCCGGAAACCGCATCATAAACAGGAAACAAGGGATGAGCCTCTTCTCTTGTTCAATAGACGTGGGTGGAGTGTGAACCGGGCGATAGTTTAGTCTATCTACTCCAATTGAAAAAATAAAGATATGAGTGTAAAGATTGGAAAAGAGAAAACCGGAAACCGCATCCTGAACAGGAAACAAGGGATGAGCCTCTTCTCCTGTTCAATAGACGTGGGTGGAGTGTAGACCGGGCGATAGTTTAGTCTATCTACTCCAATTAAATTAGATTTACCTTTTACAAATTTATTACGAAATGAGACATTAATAGTCATTTTGCCAATAAAAAATAATTTCTGACGTGAGTAACTACTCACTTTTTTAATATAGGTTTTCCTATTTCTTTCCATGTGGCTTCAATCATTATTGTGTTATCACCACTAGTGTCTTCTAAAATTTCCCATTCGTATTATAAATTTTCACATTAGCATATTTTCTTTTGTTTTTTGGGGGATTATTTTTGTCGTACGAATTTTTTCTTGAATTCGTTTTAACGTGTGCCTTTATATGCTCTTCTTTACGACACTTGTAGTATTTCTAATTCTTAAAGGGATCATCATCTCTGAGATGTAACCTCTCACTTCGGAAATATAAATTTATTCTCCATTTTCTTTCTCCCGTACGTATGCACATTCTCTTTCCAGAGTTTCTTCGGCGTCAAATTTTAGATTTATGATTCTCTGACATTTAACCGATATTTCCTGATAAGTAAGTTTATTATTCTGTTCAAGCTTCGTTAGAATTATCTCCCGTATTTCAAGGCCTTTTTTCGATATTTTCTCTTGAACTAAAATTAACCTTTTTAATCTATCTGGGGTCAGTTAATTTCGTCTGAATCTTTCACACTTCTTTCTGACTATTCCAGCATATTTGACAAAATCGTTGTCTTCTTTTTTTGTCAAATTCATAAATTTCCAACAAGTGCTGAAAAGAGAGTCTTTGTCACTAAAACTTTTGATAGAGTATTAATTGTTTCGTAAAAACAAATTTCTGCTTTTTTCGGTAGTACGAAGTATACAGTATTTTTAACAGTCTACCGATGTTAATTTCCTAAAAAATGCAACGTTTTTCTTTCGTTTTACTAGACGTTACATGCTTCTCTAAAATGTGTTCATATTTTCGAAATTTCGCAGAAAAAGTAATTCCATTATCTGAATGTAATTATAATTGTATCTGTATTTCCATTCTTCTTAAAACCTACTCAATGCTTAAATGCGCCGTGCATGTCGTTCTCATTATATTTCTGTAGTCCAACATCACTATTGTCTAAAGCCTTCTGTCAATCTGGTTGATTTAACCAGCATATCAACCTTCATTAGGTCATTTAATGCTGAAAATCGTTTTGGTTTATTTAGTTTATTTGTTTGCAAGTTTCATTGGAATTTGTATTTTTTAAGGGCAGGGTCCCCAAGACCTACCCTTGTTATTTAACCCATAACTGGAGAGAAGGAACGGATTAATACCTTTCCCGAGGGTACCAGTGCTTAACTGAATGCAGGGAATTCAACTGGAATTCGAACTCGGCTCACCGATTTCTCTTTCTGAGTCGATATCCACCGCACCACAACGCACATCCGTTACTAAACGCCTACAGCACCTGGTATTCCCAAGCGGTCACCCATCTAAGTACTGACCAGGCTCAGCGTTTCTTAACTTCGGTGTATATCACTGCCATATAATAAGAATAATATTCATCATTCTTTTCTTTGTTTATAACGAAGATTTTCTGTTTGTTTCTTATTACGTCTTCTTCTTCTTAGTTTTTGGAAGGTATCTTTCGCTATTTTCAAACGCCTTCCGATGTCAGTGTCACATTTTTCATACTGTGTTTAAATTCTTCCCAGATATTTAAACATCTCTATTAGTTTGATGTAGACGTAGTTCACATTTTATACTCTTTCACTTTCTGGCTTTGCTGACATCACGAGGATCAACCGAAGACACGATTGGACGGCTACAAAAATATATCCTAAGCATAATGTTTATGTTGCTATATATACTTTTGATATAAGCAAAAGTCTGTTGAGCCAATTTGTTTATCATTTCACTTCGAAACCTAAATGAAAACGAGGGAATTCTTTATCCAAGATATTTTTTTACACGGTCATATGTGTATTTCCTGTTAAGAGAGCGTCTATGTTTTAGACAAGTTCTTATATCTATTGAGTTGATGAAGAATATAATATATGTTGAAGTCAAGAGCAGACAAGCCATCACTTCAAAGCAACAAAGTCAGCAGAAGGGTCATCACACTCTCTATTCATTTAATCCTGTAATGATTTAGATTTCTTTAAATTTAGCAAAGTTGTTATATTTTTAGTTGAGTCAGACTCTGGGTGGTCTAGTTGGCTTTTGGCTTCCTTTCTACTGAGAGCACGAAGATCAACATTCCAAGAAGAATTCTTCCAGGCCCTTAATCTTACTTCTTTTTTTTGTCGCTTCTTGGACAGATATTTTTTTAAATTTTTCTTTCAGTTGGAGATGTTTTTTTTAGAAAATAAAGCAATGGCAACCTACTGCGGGATAATCTTCTGCCCAGACATGATCGCCCAAGCGATGGCACTTAACTGACTGATCCATAAAGAAGAGGCAGTAAAAAGGATAGAAAGTCATCGTTTATTTAACGATAATGTTTTCCTCGTTTTTAATATTTACTCTTGAAAACTGGTCCACTTCAACCAAGTGCAGGTAGGCTTTTTAGACCTACTAATCCAGAATTACATCATCACATACACTGTATTCTGCAGTTAAAGTAATTAATAATGTTCTATCCGTCGCCATCTTGCTAAGTCTACCTACTAGTTTACAGCACGTAGTATTTCTCAGCCGTCACCCATCTGATTATCAAACAGCTATATTAATATTTACATAATTCGGATTTTGTCCTCATCTTAGTTGCCATTTGTACCACGTTTCAACCGTTGTACGCTCTGGCCTTCTTCAGGTGCTAGGAATTTTTAACCGAAGCTTTTATTACAATCACTGGGGTATATCATTCTCATTCCTTGCGTAAACACCCGATTAGAAGTCATGAGTTATCTTACTGTAACCCTGCACCTTACTTGTTTAACGTTCCTAGAACCTGAAAAAGGCCGCAGTGTAAAAAGGCCAAAACGTCGTACAAATGGCAACAAAGATGAGGACAATAGTATGAAAAATGTTAATACTGTAAATACTACTTCATCTCAGAAATATAGAAAAATAGAATGATCTATTATTAAACGTCGTACAAATGGCAGCAAAGATGAGGACAATAGTCCGAATAATGTAAATACTGTAAATACTACCGCTTCTCAGAAATATCTAAACTTATTTATAATTGGAACTTTATCTTTGTGTGTGTCTGTGTCTGTGTGTGTGTGTGTGTGTGTCCGTTATCTATAGACTCGGAATCGGCTAAACCGATTTTCTTGAAAGTTTAGACAGTTGTACTATAAGCGTCTGTGAGTGTTCTTAGCTAGGATTTGTTTCGAGGTACCCCCGATAAATATCGAAAATCGATAATCGAAAAAATCGGGTTATAGCAGGAGTGGTCCGATTTTAATCAAATTTGATACACTCATAGACAAAAACATAAGAAACTATATTCAGAAGTTTCGAAGTTGCAGTTTTTACAATAGTACAGAAATTTTGATATCGATATCAGGAAATCAAAATTTGACTTACATCCATTCATTTTTCATTTAGTCTACGGTTTCGCTTTAACTGGAAACAACTATTGCTTATTAGTTTTTTGTGCTAACGTCTAAAGAGTCTGAGCTCCAGGACCATGGATCAGTTTTAAAGCTTTCATTAGACCCTAGCAACGATCTATTATTAAACATCGTACAAATGACAACAAAGATGAGGGCCATAATTCAAATAATGTAAATGCTGTAAATATTTCCTCATCTCAGAAATACAGACAAATAGAATGATCCATCATTAAACATCGTACAACTGGCAACATTGATGAGGACATTAGTTCGAATAATGTAAATACTGTAAATACTACTCCATCTCAGAAATATAGACAAATAGAATGATCTATTATTAAACGTCGTTCAAATGGCAACAAAGATGAGAACAATAGTCCGAACAATGTAAATACTGTAAATACTACCTCATCTCAGATATATAGACAAATAGAATAATCTATTATTAAATGTCGTACAAATGGCAACAAAGATGAGGACAATAGTCCGAATAATGTAAATACTGTAAATACTACCTCATCTCAGAAATATAGACAAATAGAATGATGTACTATTAAGCATGGTACAAATGGCAACAAAGATGAGAACAATAGTCCGAACAATGTAAATACTGTAAATACTTCCTCATCTCAGAAATATAGACAAATAGAATGATCTATTATTAAACGTCATACAAAGATGAGGAAAATAGTCCCAACAATGTAAATACTGTAAAAACTACCTCATTTTAGAAATAGAGACAAATAGAATGATGTACTATTAAACATCGTACAAATGGCAACAAAGATAAGGGCAATTTTTCGAATAATGTGAATACTGTAAATACTACCTCATTTCAAGAATATATACAAATTTATTTCTTGAAAAAATCCGAAGATTATCTTGTACGACTGATTGTTAAACATTTGGGGGAACAATGAATAAATGTGTACAGCTCATATTGCGAGACCAGAATAGCATGTTGATAATCTAATTGTTTTTGTCTACTTTCCCACAAATGCACTTGTGAAAAGGAAGTATTGACATTTTCTTTTTCATGTTATGAGGTTAAATCTGGTGAAGGAAGAAGATATTCACGACTGATATTTCATCCAGTTTATTTATAGATAAAAGCTTAAGAGAGTGTCGTCGTTTTCTATAATGTTTATATAAGAAGTAACTTGCAGGGTTAGAGGGAGATAACTCATGACTTCTAATCGAGTGTTTACGCAAGGAATGAGGATGATATAACCCAGTGAATGTAATAAAGGGTTCGTTTCGAAATTCCTATCACCTGAAGAAGGCCGGGGCGTACAACGGCCGAAACGTCGTACAAATGGCAACAAAGATAAGGACAATAGTCCGAATAATGTAAAAACTGTAAGTACTACCTCATCTCAGAAATACGGACAAATGGCTATTTCAATGTTTCTTAACTTCGTTGCTCGGACGTTTACCAATGATTCAACATGATACGTCCGTAAACAAAAGCAACTCTTAGACTTAAATATTTGTTTGTTTAGCGGCATATAAAGATCTTATGGGTCATTTAATGCCCAAATTTTATTGTTTTCAGAACATTAGTAAGGTCTTTTACAAATATGTATTGTTGATTTTTTTTTACAACAATGTATTACTGGTCATATTTTATTTTATTTTATTATTATGAAAAATGAATATCTTCAAATACACATGACACAGTAGATAAAAACGTTGGTTAAAGGAATCTAGTGACTTGACCACAAAAGATTGAAGGTTCAGTAACTAGCCACAAGAAAAAAAAAGAGAGTTGTGTTACTAAAGGGAAATAAATGAAACTGAGATATTCAGAGATAAAAATGGAACGTGAAACTCGGACAGTTTACCCCGGTGGACGAAATAAAATGTTCAGTCGAAATCCACATGAAGAAAGCCGGAGCGTACGACGGTCGAAACATTGTCAATATGCCAATAAAAATGAGGACAACAATTCGAAAAATGTAAATAATATAAATAATTACAATACCTCATCTTAGAAACATAAACAAAGACTGAAAAATGTATCGCTTGTATTTTTTCTATAAAATCTATTTTTAAACTTTCATAGTGTTTTGATTCCAGTTTTGGGGGTAAACAATTTTCCCATAACTGGGGCTCTAACAGGTATTACCACCCAAAGGTATACAACAGCAAATAAAACAGCAATAAAAATCTTCCGATTAGAGATCACGCTGCCAGATGTATTTAATCGTCATACACAGGAAATCTTAAGACTATTCTTAGTTTTGCATTTGCATTGTAATTATATAATATGAACAATATTATGACGTACTGATTTTAATTGTTAAATTACTTACTTTAATATTAATCTAAACAAATAACATTAAATTTACGGTTAAATAATTGTGTTTTTTTTATTTTACTTAATGCAATAAAGTTAATAACGTGTATTTTGCCAGATGGTAACCTGATGAAACATTTATTAACTTTTTTTTAAGTTTATTTATTCATTAGTATTTGTTTATATTTCTGAGATGAGATAGTATTTACAGTATTTACATTATTCGGACTATTGTCCTCATCTTTGTTGTCATCTGTACGACGCTTCGGCCGTAGTACGTTCCTGCCTTCTACAGGTGCTGGGAATTTTGAACCGAACCCTTTATTACAATCACCGGGCTATATGAACTCCATTCCTTAAAGACACATGGCCCAGTGGATATAGACATTGGTTAGTTCATGACTAGATTCTTAGAGTTGTGAGTTCAGTACCAGAACAAGTAATTTGCAGGGTTAGAGGGAGATAACTCATGATTTCCAATCGAGGTATTACGCAAGCAATGGAGTTCATATGCACCAGTGATTGTAATAAAGGGTTCAGTTCGAAATTCCTAGCACGTGAAGAAGGCCGGAACGTACAAAGCCCGAAATGTCGTACAAATGGCAACAAAGAATAATATTAAATACTGCATATTTATTCATTTCTTACAGCTTATCAAACTTTTGCAAGTTATTAAACAGCATATTTTTTAGTTTTAAGATTTTTTAAAGATAATAATGAATTACTAATAATGATTAACCACTAGGTAGAGGGGAAGAGAAATACCTATTAAATAAATTCTATGTTGTTATTGTTTCTAAAAGCAAGAGTTGGTAGTCTGTTTGGAAAGTCGATTCCTTCGTTATCTTTCTTGTGAATCACACCTTTCGCTTCCCAGGGTGTTTCAGCCAGCTTTTTCTAAGAATTTATCGGAAAAAAAAAAAGAAAAAACTCAAACACAATGTTGACTGGCAGGATCGGCTGTTAGAGTAAGACACGCAGCTTCAACCTTGGCAAGTGGACATGAAAGAGGTGGGCAGGGTTTTATGTTAGCATCCTCAACTGAAATTACTTTTCTACTGCAACAGCAGGCGAGTTCATTAAATAATGATGTGCATCTGCGTTCTCAGAAGAAACTATTTCATGCAGTTTGACAAGTTGCACATCCCGAAGTCGTGCACTTTTCTAGCGATATAAGATCATGTTACACACACGCATGCGCGCGCGCGCACACACACACACACACACACACACACACACACACACACACACACACAAACTCATGCTCAACAATACAAGTTTATATATATATATTAACATATGCTGTTAAATATAAGAGACAATGAATGTCAATCATGTTTAATCATGAGCCGTTCTAACCATCGTATTTTGTCTTTAATTTCAGGTGAAAATAAAGACAAAAATTCTCTAACATTTGCATAATTTGTTATTATTGGGATTTTATTTCTTCTGACATATATTTATATGTATGTATGTATGTATGTATGTATGTATGTATGTATGGACATACACACACACTCGCACAAATATATATATATATATATATATATATATATATATATATATAGGAAAAACTACGAAAAGTCGTAAGTTTAAAAATGTATTTTTTTGACAGTATTTATTTCGATTATATATATATATATATATATATTTGATATTTCAGACCGTCTCTGTATCCGAACATCCACATGTTGAAAGACTATCAGCTTGCCATGAGTTCCTTAGTAATAGAAAAATACCTAACAACCAAATTACAGATATATGCCAATTAATAAATTTCATTTTAACATATAATAATTTTAAATTCAACAACAATCACTATTTACAGATTAGTTGTACAGCAATGGGCACAAAAACGACACCTAGTTATGCCAATATCTTTATGCACATTCTAGAAAGGAAGAAACTAGACAATTCAGAATATAAACCATCATATCTTTTTAGATATATTGATAACATTTTCATATTATGGACTCATGGATTAGAAAAATTAAAAACTTTTTTACTTTCTGCAACAACTTCCACGATACAATTAAATTTACCATGGAGTACTCATACACAGCAGTCCCTTTATTAGATGTCATGACAAAATTAAACAAACATACACTTTCAACTAGTCTATAAAACAAACCAACATAAATTCCTACACTTTAACAGTTGTCATCCCCTTAAATGTTTTTACATCTATCGTATACAGCTCATTTCTAAGAATCAAACGCATATGCTCAGACCATCTAGATTTTCATACAACATTAACAACCTAACAAAGCAATTTCTAAAATTCTAACCCAATAAAAATAATAAAAGAAGAACTAAATAAAACCATCCACATAAATCGTAACACACTTCTCACATGCAAGAAAAGAAAAAAACAACAACCGAATTCCCATGGTTTTTAACCACAATCAATATTCCCACACACTTATTCAAAATATAAAAAGTGATTACAAGAACCTCCAATCAAACCAAAAAATTAAAGACATTTTCGATAACCCCCCCCATAAATGCAATGAAACAAACACCCAACATAAAAGCTAGCCTCACCGCTACCATATATCTAAAATATACAAACCTTTCAGGGAATTAAAAACGTAATAAGTCTCGTTGTTTAGTTTGCAAATATTAAGTAAACGATGCAGTGTTTTCTATCCCCAAATCCAACATGAAATTACATCCACCACACCTCACCTGTGACAGCCAAAATATAATATATTTTCTCTTCTGTTCAATATGTCCAAATAGTCGATATAATGGTGAATCTAGGTAAATTTTTCAAAAATAATAAATTATTTACATTCCCCAATGAGTCCTGCGTTTAACTAAGAAAACTAATTCTCACGGTAAAAAGTGGGTAACAGATGTAAAAATATTTTTACCAAGATTTTTAAAAATTATAATTTAAAAAATAAATTCATTCATTTGTGTATAAGTCCTGATAGTTTCATTAAAATCCGATAATTAAATGATTATTGCAAGAATTTCCAACTAAACATGTTTGTCACCGGAAAAAAAACCCCATAAAAACAAAAAAGAAAAAAGAAAAAGAAAAAATGAGTTGTGTAATATTACGTTTTCCATCGTAAACTCTAATAACGATTTGGTTACCCGCTAACTAAAATCAAAACAAGAATTTTTACAAAAATTTCGAACGTATTAGATAGAATTCTCCATCTTCTTCTATGTGCCCTGTCCTTTCAGGACGTAGGCGATCATGGCTTTCCACATCTTTCTATACCTGGTGGCTCTTAGTATGTTTTCTCCTGTTACACCTCACAACCCCCGTTTCTTCATCCACCTGATTCAGTCAGTCAAGTGCCATACGTGATACACGCTTGGGCGATCATGTCTTGAAAGCTACATGACTGACTGGGCAGAAGATTATCCCGCAGTAGGTTGCCATTGCTTTCTACGGTAGACTGGTTGCCGACCAAAGCTATAGAACCCAATCTGTCCTGTTATTTAACCCATAACTGGAAGGAATAGACGGATTAATATATTTCCCAAGGGTACTTGCGCGTAAGTGAATGCAATGAATTCGGCTGGAATTCGAACTCGGCTCCCCAATTTCTCGTTCCGAACAGATATCCAATGCATCACAACGCACATCCTTCCACCTGATTAGGCCGTTTAAATGTGTTATCCGCTGCCTTCCTCTATCTCTTTTTCCTTCTATCTGGCCTGTCAGTATCAGGTTCTCCAAGCCCTCCTTCCTCGTTGCATGTCTCAGGAACTTCAGTTGTCTTTTCCTGATGCTCAATATTAATTTTCTTTTTATTGCTAATCTTTCCATCACCTCGTCATTGTTCACATGCTCGGTCCATGATATCCGCAGCATCCTTCTGTAGAACCACATTCCCGTTGCTTCAATGTTTTTCTTCATCTTCGATGATATTGTCCAGCATTCACTGCCGTATTGAAGAAATTATATCACATAACAATCTAGCACTCTCTTCTTTGTTTCTAGTGAAATTTTCTTGTGTCTTAGTATTTTACTTAGCTTCTGGAACGCGTCCTTCGCCATGCCGATTCGCTTTCGGATCTCTTTGTCGCACTTTCCATCTCCTGTTAGAACATTTCCTAGGTATTTAAATCTTTGTACTTGCTTGATTCTGGTATCCTCGACATGTATTTCGGAATTTTGGGTTGCTATTTTTGCTGATGACCATGCATTCATTTTTCTTACAGTTTATTTGTAGTCCTTTTTTGTCCCCCTCTACAGCTACCTTCTGTAGGAGGTCTTGTAGTTTTCTTTCCGTGTCTGCAATCAGCACTGTATCATCTGCATACCTTATGTTGTTCAAATTTTGGCCTCCAAAAACAAATCCTGGCGTAGCATCTAGGGTCCTCAAAATATTTTCGCTGTACAAGTTGAAAAGATTCATTTGAAAGACACATCCTTGTCTTACGCCTCTTTCTATCTTTGTAAATCTACTGAAATCGTTACCTGTCCGTATGCAGGCCGTTTGCTGCCAGTAGAGATTCTTGATTACTCTGATGTCTTTCCCAAAAATATCGAGACAGCTGAGCATCTTCATCAATACTTTGTGTCGTATTTTGTCATATGCCTTCGCGTAATCAATGAAACATAGGTACAAGTCCTTCTGCATTTGTATCGCCCTTTCGGAGAGCGTCCTAATCATAAATATGGCGTTCCTTGTTCCAGTGTCCTTGACAAACCCGCACTGTTCCTGTCCTATCTCTGGTCTGATTCTGATTCTCGCTCTATTCATCAGGATTCTGACAATCAGTTTTGTCATTTGACTTATTAAGCTGATAGTTCTGTGTAGTTCGCACTCGTTTTTACCAGGCTTCTTCGGCAGTGCTATAAAAATAGACTTGCATAGGTCGTCTGGTATTATCCCAGTATTATAAATTTCGTTTATTATTTCGGTAATTTTCTCTATGCCAAATTCTTCCAGGGCTATCAGCAGTTCTATTTCAATGCCGTCTAGACCAGCTTCTTTGTTTTTGTTCAGATTGGCCATTGCATCTTCGACTTCGGACATTAATATTTCTAGTTCGACCTCATACTTGTCTATTCTCGGTTGCTCTCTCTCTCTCTCTCTCTCTCTCTCTCTCTCTCTCTCCTGTTGCGGAAAAGATCCTTTATATACTCTTCCCATCGCTTTCCTCTTTCTCCAATATTATCGTTTCATCCTTGGATGTTATGCATCCTGTTGAGGAGCAGGTTTTTGTCCTGTCAGTTCTCTCATCTCTTTATGCATCTCTGCTTTATTGGTCCTGCTCAGTCACTCTACCTCTGTACATTTGTGAGGAATTAAAAAAATAATAAAAACACTTTGATCATTCTTCTTAATAATAATATAAACATTTTGATGAAAAAAGTTCGTTTTTAAAGTTTGGCGCCTTTTTTATTTATACTATGGTGTTTTTTTTTTCAGCGATTTAGTAGAGGTACCTATAATAGATGATATACATTTCCAATTTGTTCTTTGTTTTATCACCTTGTCGGATTCCGATCCATATTTGATCAGCATATATATATATATATATATATATATATATATATAGGAAAAACTATTAAAAAGTTGTAAGTTTAAAAATGTTTTTTTGACAGTATTTGTTTATTTCTATTATTATATTTTATATTTCAGACCGTCCTCGGTCCTTCATC
Source organism: Ascarosepion bandense (assembly GCA_037127315.1). Taxonomy (NCBI): domain Eukaryota; kingdom Metazoa; phylum Mollusca; class Cephalopoda; order Sepiida; family Sepiidae; genus Ascarosepion; species Ascarosepion bandense. The sequence continues at coordinate 3,208,883 of JBBBDQ010000318.1, read as the reverse complement.
AGAAACAAATGATTTTAAAATTTAAATTAGAAACGTATTTCACGAGAGCGTCCGTGGAGAGAGATTGTTTACATCACGTGACGCAGAAAGCGACAGATTTTTTAAAAAATATTTGTAAACGTAAACCTATCTTTAATAATACTTATAAATTTTGTTTTAGAGAAAACTTTTTTAATTGTCTCTAAAAGAGTTTAGCTATTAAAATATTTGTAAAGATTCAAAACACTTAAGTCCCTATTTACCCCTAGCTTGTGTGTATTTAATTTTAAAATCCAGTATTTTTCTTTCTTTCTGCGTGAGTGTGTAGAACTAAAATCGGAGTCTATTAGTAAACATTCGCTCACGTTTGAAATATAAAATATAATAATAGAAATAAACAAATACCCTCAAAAAATACATTTTTAAACTTACAACTTTTTAATAATTTTTCCTATACATATTAAGACAGTATACGTGGATTATCACTGTGTTATATATATAATTACGAGTTCTTTTTACGATAAATTTCATCAGATGTATACAGTTAAGACGAAAGCTGGTTCAATATGCGCATTAGTAACTACGTTTCGTGTTTGAACTTTCAAAATTAGTTTTAAATCGTATTTGAAAAATAATGAAAAAGTTTTCCGAATTTCAGTGTTTCGATAGTAATAAGTCCCTGACAATTTTTATGAAAAATTAACATTTAAACGTGATTTTAAAAATGATGCGAAGAAAAAGTTCTTTAAACCGAAAATCTGATAAAAGTGCTGTCGTTCAAAATTCGAAACAATGTAACAAAGCATAAAATATCTTTAATATTTTATTAAATAAATGACGATAATGTAATAAATTCTTTAAGAAAATGCGGATGGAGAACTTGAGTTCGTTATAGAAAATATAATTAAGATAAAATAAAAAAATAAAATATGCGATGTTTGAAAATCAGTTCAAATGTCAAGGTGCCTTTATGGCGCCTGTTTATCGTATCTTTTCTAAAAGATTTTTCCTCTGACCATTTAAGCTGGGCTTTAAGGTCAAAACATGTCAGTACTGAAATCTCTCCAAAAATAGTTTAAGAAGAAGAAGAAGAAGAAGAAGAAGAGGAGGAGGAAGAAGAAAAGGAAGAAGAAGAAGAAGAGGAGGAGGAAAAAGGAAGAAGAAGAAGAGGAGGTGGAGGAGGAAGAAGAAGAAGAAGAAGAAGAAGAGATGAGTGTGTACTTGAGTAGTGATCTTGGCGTAGTAAATGATTGGACGATAAAATAGAACTAAAAATTATTTGAATATCATCAGTGAATTTCCTTTACCTAGTTAAGCAAAAGAAAACTTACAAAAATAAAAATACGAAGAACAAAATGAATTGAAGGAAAAGCGTTAAAAAAATAGGAAGGATTGTAGATGAAGAATTGAAGAAGTTTAAAAAAAGAAGAAATTGTAGAGAAGTGGAAAAAAAGTAAATAAAAAAGAAGAATTGAAGAAGACGAAGAAGAGTTGAAGAAGAAGAAAAAGAAGTATTGAGAAGAATAATTGAAGAAGAAAAGTTAAAGAAGAATTGAAAAAGAAGAATCAGAAAGGAAGGAAAAGAAAAATTGAGTAAGAACAGTTGAAGAAGGAGAAAAAGAAACGTTGAAGAAGAAAAGGAAAAGAAAAAAAGAAGAAAACAGACAAGACATATTGAAGAAGAAGAGAAAGAATTGAAAAAGAAAATAATTGAAAGACAAGAATTAAACAAGCAGAATTAAAGAAGAAAAATTAAAGAAGAGGAACTAAATAAAAAGAAAGAAAAAAGAACTAAAAAGGAAAAGAAAAAAAAGAAGTATTGACGAAGAAATTGAAGAAGACGATTTGAAGATTAAGGAGAAAAAGAGGAACCGAAGAAAAACAAAAAATCAAAGAGAAATAAGACGAAGGATTAAAGAAGAAAAAACTAATTAAAGATAAAGAAGAAGAAGAAGAAGAAGAGGAAGAAGAAGAAGAAGAAGAAAAAGAAAAAGAATTGTAAAACAAAATTAAAGAAGAAGAAAAATAAATTTGAAAAAAGAAAAACTGAAGAAAAAGAAAATCTGAAGAAGAAGGAAAACTAAAGAAAAAAGATTGAAAAAGAAAAAGAAGAATTAGAAAAAAAATTGAGTAAAATCTGAAGAAGAGTTGAAGGAGAAGGAAAATAAAGTAGAAGATGACGAATTGAAAAATCAAATTTGAAAAGAAAAAGATTAAGGAGAAAAAGAAAAATTGAAGAATGAAAGAAAGAGGAAGAAGGCGGGTGACGTCGGCTACGGTGAGGAATACGGTAAAAGTTATGGTGACGGCTAAGGCATTTGGATCGGCTACAGCAACGTCGGCGTTAATTTCTCGTTTATTGTCATGCATCTGTTAGGGAGCGAATGAGCGACATCTTCTATTGATTCAATGTTAGTCGTTTCGTATGTGGCACCTGTCGCACAGTTCATAAATATATAGGAACATCAGAATCAATCCTACCAAGAAAATGACCTTCAACGTCACACCTTATTCAGTTTCAGATGAGGAAAGTAACTACTATTCTCATCAGATAGCGTTACACTTTTGGAAACTGCCAAGGAGCAGCTGAAAAATTCTACGTTTCATGCCTGCTCGCCAGAATAATAAAAACAAGTCATGAATTTTGATCGGCAGTGAAACTCCTCACACCCAAAACATGCACTCATACACTGACATGATGAACCCTGTTCGTTATTTAGTGATAATATTTTGATCGTGCACGTTTTAAGGTCTTATCTTTGTTCTCAATCCTGCACAAACCTATGTTTGCCATTTGCTGCAAGTTCCTATGATTTTTTTTTGTGGCGAACCTACCCATTAACACGGTAATAGACTAATCCAATCTGCATATATATCATGTGACTAGTAGTCACCAGAGAGCACCAGTCTGGTACGAGTCAGACACTCGTAGAATGACTTACCGAACAGAGACTTTGATAATCAACACCGCTTGCTCGTCAGCTAGACGAACAAGCTGGTATATTGTACCTTTGCCGTTATTTTGTTAATACAATTGTTTACACTAATCAAGTGTTCCTATTTTTATTTATGACCCCTTAAACAGGGTTACAACATTTTTTTTTAATCATTTTACCCCAAGCAAGATATTCTACTGACACTGTTGCGCAGAGAGTTACATAGCGGTAAGTGATGAGAAAGAGAGGTTTGTGTCAGGAAGAGGGTAACAGACGGATATGAATACTGGTATAATTGGGGTGGAGTGGACGGAGCTAAGAGCTTGAGAGAATGGATGCGAGTTAGTGAGATAGGAGATATCTATTGACCTTGCATTTAAATTCATGTAGATTATAGCTGTCGGGGAGGAAGTATACGGAAGGGAATTCCACAGGCGGGAAGTGCCCGAAAGAAAGCTGTTAGACAAGAAATTGCCGTTAAATTTCATCTGTTTCAATGTAAAAGGGTGGAAACTAGTTGCTAATCTAGTAGCTCGTGTAAATTCATACTTAGGAGGCATCAATGTGCTGATTTCCTTGGAGTATAAGTCGTGAAAGTATTTATAGAAGAGGCATAGCTGATAGCGACTGAAGCCGAGCCGCCATCGAGTCGGTATCGATCACATTACAGATTCTCCGTTGGATTTTGTCAAGACCCCCGATGTGAATAGCAGGGGCACTCGACCAGATATGGCAACATTATTTAATACATGGGCGGATGGTATATTTATATATTTGCAGGATGGACTCAGACGGCACATATATATCTGCACAGTTAACGGACCTTCCTAGCAGCGGATTTAGCTATGGATTCGATATAGTCATTCCACTTAGAGCTCCGCAAGGGAGGCGTATTGTTTTAATCTCAAGGAGGCCAGCCTCTTCCATACTAATGGGGTTGGGTAGGAGACATTAATTTTGCGCGCCTCTAAACCTGCTACGCTGATGATTTGAAGTATGCGTTCCTTTGGCGAGATCTGTAACTATCTGTATTGGCAAAAGCGAAAGATGAATAATTAAACAGTATCAGAACCAATACTTGTTTACTGCGAAAACGATTTTGTCTCAGAAAGAATTTCTGCACACATATTTTAATATTGTGTTGGGGATATAAATTTAAATTGAACTATTTTCTCATCGGTTTTAAGTAGGCTTACCTTAGCCTGACACAAGGCCACTTTAGCAACTCCATTACACAAAAATAATGGTCTACATAACTATACCATTTTTCCACAGAATATGGTATTACTGTCATTAGATGATCTGGCATTTTTACGATAATTTGTATTTTTAAAAAATCAATTCACCCCAAATAAGGCGATAATGCCACTAAGACGCAAGGGAGCTACTGGGACTGCAAGAGAATGAAAAGTCTCTAGAAGGAAACTAAACAAGAAATAAAATTTCCTAGTCTCAAAAGACCGGAGAGGTGTGTGACCCAGACACTAGATGAATTATTTACTACTATTGAGGAGGAAAAAAATTCAGAGTTCAAGCAGAAACAATAGAAATATAGAGTTGAAGTAAACTTTAGAACGAACAAGAAACCTATTCCTTAATAGTAAAAACGATATAAAAACTCTTATAAAAAATAAAACCAAGGAGGAGCAAGAACCGTACAATATGTATGGAAGAAAATTAAAAAATAATTGATATTTCCGCAACGTTTGTGTAGAGCAAGAGAAGTGACCATATTGATGCCGGCATATGTAACTGTTTACAAAAGAATATTTTTTATACAGACCTGTGCAAGAATGAATTGTTACCGTGATGAATGTGATAGAATGTTTGATGATGAAGAACAAAGTGTTGAATATAGTTTTGGAGACGATTAAAAAGAGGGTCGTCGATCCAGGACAAATTCTGGTTGGGCAGAGTCATTTTTCGGTCCTATTCTACCAATATTAGAACGATCAATAAATTTGTGATAACAGGAATTTTGAAAAGGGAAATAAGCAATAAAATCTTCCAATTAGCAAGACATCCAGTAATTCTAAATTACCATGTTGTCTCAAGTTCGCATTTTCTTCCTTTTTTATTCAATTACTTTTTTTACGCGTTAGTTTTGGTTGAAAAATTTGTTAAACATAAAAATCAATGTTGGAAATTGAAATAAGAAAGTATTAATCAAACACAACCCCCCCAAAAAAATGAAATATTAAAAATAAAAAATCATAATTGGATGATTAGTTGTCTTTTGATGTGTTCAAGCGGAAGAATAGACACTTTAAAAAAACTAAAGTCTCTTCATGATTTAACAAAACCAAATGTCAGGTTAGTCAAATGCAGACGACAATTCTACTCCTGCAGCTTCCTCTCTCGCACTTCCCGCTGTGGAACTCGCTCCCGTATTCTTGCTTTCCTGACGGCTACAACCTCCAGAAATTTAAATGCAAAGTCAATACTCATCTACTAACCACTGGACTCTAGCTCTCTCCCCTCCCCTGTATAACCTTCCCTTTCTGTCCACCTATGTATCTGTCATCGCACCTGCTTTCTCAGCTTTCTATTGTTCCTTTCTAACTAGCTTGTACTCCTCACTCTTTTCTAATTAATCTTTTTACATTTATGTAACCCCCTGCACATCAGTGGCGTTTCCGCCTTCCTCGTGGTGAAATGATTAAAAAAAAAAAAAGACCTCAATGGTAGCAGGTAATTTTAAGTCAGAGATTTTCCCTTATGTACAAAGTTTCAATTTAAGAATAAGAATATTACTTCTAGAATCTTATTAAATACCAGTCAGTCAGTTAAATGCCATACGTGATACACGCTTGGGCGATCATGTCACTTTCGAGACATGACTGACTGGGAAGAAGATTATCCCACATAAGGTTTCCATTGCTTTCTCTGGTGACTGGTTGCCAGCCAAAACTATAGAACCAAATCTGTCCTATATCTAGAATCTTATTAAATACCAGTCAGTCAGTTAAATGCCATACGTGATACATGCTTGGGCGATCATGTCACTATGGAGACATGACTGACTGGGCAGAAGATTATCCCACATTAGGTTTCCATTGCCTTCTGCGGTACATTGGTTGCCAGCCAAGGCTATAGAACCCAATCTATCCTGTTATTTAACCCATAACTGGAAGTAATACCTTTCCCAAGAGTATTTGCGCGTAAGTGAATGCAATGAATTCAACTGGAATTTGAACTCGGCTCCCCGATTTCTCGTTCCGAGCCGATATCCACTGCACGAAAACGCACATCCGTAATATTTATTGCCAAATGAAAATAGAATGGTTCTTTTGTTATTATTACTTTGAAAATATTTACAAGGCAATTAAGCAAAGATGAACTAGTCCGAATCACCTTAAATTTTCTTCATTTTTTTATTAATGAAATTGCAATGTCGGTAATTATTAAATATTTACAAATTCATTTGATTCACATATTATTGTGTAGTATTAACAAAAGAACCATTCTTTTTTCATTTACAATTATTCACTTGGCGATAAATACTAAAAAATAGTATGAAATACATCATTATTTTAAAACACTGGAGTTGCCTAATAATTAATAAGACAGGGTCGATCTGATCGCACATCAAAATCGCACTTGGAAGGACCCATTCAGAATGGGGATGCCTTGCTCAGAAAATACCAACAAAATATTATTGGAGTAGATAGACTAAACTATCGCCCGGTTCACACTCCACCACACATATTGAACAGGTGAAGAGGCTCATCCCTTGTTTCTTGTTTAGGATGCGGTTTTCGGTTTTCTCTTTTCTAATCTTCTCACTGTTTTTTTTTAATTGGAGCAGATAGACTAAACTATCGCCCGGTTCACACTCCACCCACATCTATTGAACAGGTGAAGAGGCTTATCCATTGTTTCCTGTTTAGGATGCGGTTTCCGGTTTTCTCTTTTCTAATCTGCTCACTCTTATGTAGCCCCCTGCACATCAGTGGCGTTACCGCCTTGCTTGGGGTGATATGATTTAAAAAAAAGGGCACACAGAAAAAGATGTATTTCGTACTATTTTTAGTATTTATTGCCAAATTATAATAGAATGGTTCTTTTGTTATTATTACTTTGCAAAATTTTACAAGGCAAAGAAGCAAAGATGAATTCGTCCGAATCACCTTAAATTTTCATTTTTTCATTGATGACACTGCAATATAGGTAATTATTAAATATTTATGAATTTATTTGATGCACATGTTATTGTGCAATATTAACAAATGAACCATTCTATTTTCATTTACAGTTATTCAGTTGGTTTCATTTGCTACTCTTTATATGGGCAGGTCACGTGATTAGAAAAATGCGAATCTTCTGCACAGTCAGTCATATCTCAAAAGAGACATGATCGCTTAAGCGTGTTTCACGTATGGCACTTAACTGACTGAATAAATACTAAAAGTAGTATGAAATACATCATTTCTTTTAAAAAACTGGGGTGGCTTAATAATTATGGCCGGTATTGTCATTCTTTTTTTAATTCTCTATTTTCCTGATGTCATAATGTGAAACCAAATATTATTTTTCATAGTAAATTTTTGCCTTAAAATATTTTTATTTCATTTTCATTGTAAAAATGTTCTGATCAAAACGAAACTGAATGAATATGTACAAACAATCACGATAAAATCAGTGAATTCATTATTTCATCTCTTCACAAAAAAGATGCCGGCTGTTAACTTGGTGAGAAGCGCCGTTCATTTAATTCTTTAAAAACGTTCATCAAACTACAGACAGGTTTCAAGGGGTGAAGACGACAGGTGTTTCTGACAAAACTTTTATTTGCTAATGTAGCGAGATTGATATACATATCGACAAATGTGTAAGATAACACCGTCGCCTCTCGGTTGGTCCATTGGTATCTGTCTTGCTTGCGGCGCAAGTCATTGAAATTACTTGATAGGCAGATTAAGGTGTGTGAAATGAGATGAGCTGACCATGCGATTTATTTCCATCAGGGATAGAAGCAGGTGAGTGTCTCGGGAGAGTTGTTTAATAAATACTTGGCCGTCTACTTAACGGAGGAAAACGAGACAAGAAGAGTCGCAGAAAAGGGAGGAACTACATGGCAGATGAAGTGATTTTTTTTTCATGCAGAAAGACGAATCTGTACACTGCTTAGTTTCATCCTGATTGGCTACTTTGTTTCTTAGATCTATCTATCTATCTATCTATCTATCTATCTATCTATCTATCTATCTATCTATCTATCTATCTCAGCCTCTTCATATCTATCTATCTATCTATCTATCTATCTATCTATCTATCTATCTATCTATCTATCTCAGCCTCTTCATATCTATCTATCTATCTATCTATCTACCACAGTTTGTTCATATCTATCTACCTCAGAATACACATATCTATCTACCACAGTTTATTCATATCTATATATACGACGTTAAACTTTAATGTAGTTTGCTGGTAGAAAGTCATTTCAGGCAAGCTGGGTATTGTCATAAAGTGCTCGATATCAAAATAGAGAGTGTTAATAAGATTAATGTGGAGAAGTTAGTCACATAGCTGAGCGATGTTATTTTAGTCATGGTGACTTTGGGGTTTCGTGAGAAAATTACTGTAATATCTTCACTCTTCAGGGTTTTTGTTTTATTGCTGTTTGTTTTTCAAATTCATAAGAAATGTGGTGTACATTAATGCCTTGTTGTACGTGTGATTCTTTTTGTTTGATGAATCCTCTAGGGTTTTCTGGTAGTTAATTTATTTTTTGTGTGTTGACCTCTTTTTAGCGCGATTAAGTGTATGTCTTCTTAATTGCTTTATATTGAGTTGACCTCTTTTTATCATTTAGGGTTGACCGTTTTTACCGTGTTAGTATATATGCCTACTTAAATATTGTGAGGCAATGATTAAGTCTTTGTATTCGTGTGTATTTTCTGTTTTTGAATATTTGTAGGCTTGGTGTAAGATTTTTCTGTTTAGTGATAATTGTTTTATCTGGATGTCCATTTCTTTTCCTTCTTTTTTGTCTTCTGTTCTTGTTATTATTTTTTGTTGCGATTGAATATTTATATATGTATATTTATATGTAATAGTTTTGGGTTTTCGTCTTATGTTTTATATTTTGTGTTGTGTTTATTTGTTTTTGCTGCTATTTTGTTAAGAAAGTTGATATTTTTTCGAATGCCTACATTTCCTAATTATCTCATTTTTCTTGTTTAATAGTTTGCATTGTTTTTTAAATGTAATTAGTGCTTTTTTTCCTTCAACTATAGATTGTAATTTTTGCTATTGCTGTTGCGCGAGAATGTTCTTTTTATGATTTCCACATAAACTTTGTGAAAAAAATCCTTTCGATCACATTTCCATCTATGATTTACTGTATATACGTACCTTTTTTATAGCAAATTTTGATGGGTGATGAGACATGGATGGTTTACAACAATGTTTAGTGAAAAAGCTCCTGAGGTATGTGACATAAACAAACTTTAGCCACCTTAATAGCAGGTTTTCGTCCTAAGAAAGTCATGCTCTTCCTCTGGTGGGATTGGAAAATAGTCATGTAAAGTAATCAGTCAATAGATTCTGAAAAGTACTGATCGCTAGTAGGCAAATTAAAGACAGGAATTAAAAGATTACACCCAGAATTGGTGAATAAGAAAGGTGTTGTTTTTATTGAAGAAAATGCCAGACCAACGACGCGATCTAATATGTGCCAATTCGTAATTATCTCCGCTCACAGCCATTAGCCCTTACTTTTTTCGACTTAATACAGAAGCTGGATAACTACGACCCTCGGTATTTGGCAACTAGTTTCACGAGGAAGCCGTGATTTTTTTATTTCTTATCATATTATTTTGATACGTCTTACAAATTAATAATAATCTAAACTATATCCATTGTATGGACTATTGTCCTCATTTTATTGCCATTTTTACAACCTTTCGGTCGTTGTACGCACCGGACTTCTTTAGATGCTAGGAATTTGAAACGGAACTCTTTATGCGATCACTGAGATATATCATTATCATTCCATGTGGGATACCAGTTATGGTATTTTTAGCACCTGAAAAAGGTCGGCGTGAACACCGGCCGAAATATTGTGAACATGGCAATAAAGTTGATGAACATTGTCTGAACAATGTAAATATTACCTCACCCCAGAAGTTTAGAAAATATTCTAAATATTTTATGCATTCCGCTTAATATTAAATTAGTTCGTCTTCTATTAGTTATTCGCTTGTTATCAGACATCAAATACATGCATTTTTAGATATTTTCTTTCTTTTTAATTTCTTTTTAATTATTTAAATATTTAATTATTTTCATTTCTATCGATAATGGCAATAATTAATCAAAACACTGTTTTTTTTCAAAGTTTTCTATCAAAATATCTTAATATGTTAATGGAATTATTGTTTTAAGTTCTGTTTTCGAAATATCGTTAATGAAAGAAATAATTAGCATTTAGATAAAAAATCGACAGACTGTAAAAGTTGATTGGCGTTATTTTTTTTTAATCATCTCACCCCAAGAAAGGCATTCTGCTGCTACTGTTGCGCAGGGGGTTACATAGGGGAAAGTGATGAGAAAGAGGGGTTAGTTATAGGAAATGTCATGGGGAGGGTAATAAACGGATGATGATAACGAGGATGGGGGTGGAGTAGATGGAAAAGAGCTTTTGAGAATGGATGCGTGTTAGTGTGATAGAAGATGTCAATTGACCTTACATTTAAATTCCTGGAGATTGTAGCTGTCGGGGAAGCAAATATATCGAAGAGAATTCCACAGGTGGGAGGTGCGGTAAAAGAAGCGGCTACATTTTATCGGTTTCATTGTAAAAGGTTGGGACCTACTTGCTAATCTAGAAGCTCGTGTAAATTCATATCTGGGGGCACCATTGATCTATGTTTATTGGAGCATAAGCCGTGAAAGTATTTATAGAAGAGGCACAAGGAGCCCACGTCATGCTGGTGATAGAGCAACTGCAGCCGAGCAGCCAAGTCGGTATCGATCACATTACAGATTCTCCGTTGGATTTTGTCAAGAACCCCAAGATGAATAGCAAGGGCACCCGACTAGATGTGGCAACAGTATTCAATACACGGGCGGATGGTAGATTTAGACATGTGCAGGATGGACTCAGACGGGAAAAACTTCCTGGCTCTGCACAGTGAACCGACCTTCTTAGCAGCGGATTTAACAATGGATTCGATATAGTCATTCTACTTGAGGTTCGCTGAATGTGAGGCGTTGTGTTTTACTTTCAGGGAGGCTAGCCTAATCCATGCTAATGGGGGTAGGAGCGATTTTCTGTGATGATTACTAGATAGCAGCTTTGTTCTGAAAGCTTTAAAATTTACGAGCTATTTCTTACCTCAACCACCACGGATTAGAGTTCCTTTTCAAGCTCGGCAGCGTGGTTCACTTTGTCAACCTCAGCAGACAACTTTAAAAATATGGTTTGTATTCTAGAGTTTATTTTAAATATATACACTATTCTTTTATGTGTGTCTTTAGCTCAAGTGATGGACAAATGTACTTAAGCAATATAATAGTTCCCAAACAGTAAAAAAAAAAAAACTTATTTTAAAACCTAATCCTGATTTCATTGATTAGTATAGATATAGACAGAATTTCAAGTTTGGGTAGACCTGAGGGAGACTGCAACCACCTGTAAATGTGTTGGTTTTCATTTTTTTTTTATCGATTACACTCTTTCCGATTGACAAAAAAAAAAAATGGAAACATTTCAATATTTAACCTATTTTTGGTGAGGGTGCTCAGTTTTTCATACAACCTTATAGTAAATCGATCCTCCATTTTAGAACCACCTTCCAGTACGACATTACCACCACCTGTAAATTTGTTGATTATTAATTTTTTTTCACTTTATTTCAGTGCAATCTTATCGATTAAACACTAACCTTTCCGACTGACATAAAATTTTTAAAAAAATTCAGCATTTAAACAATTTTAGTGGGGTGCTCAGTTTTTCATACAACCTTATAGTAAATTGATCCTCGGCAATTGACTTTTTTTCTTGCGCAAATTCAACAACTGAATGCTTTGCGAAATTTTTGAATAAAGCCATTCTTGGAGTTTCCAAGGAAGATGCGATCGTAAAAACTGAAAATAACTTGAAAAAGACAAAAACAAAACAAAGCGACACCAACACGAGTGGTTCCAAAATAGAGGATCGATTTACTATAACGTTACATGAGAAACTGAGCCCCCTCTAGAATTGTTTAAATATTGAAATGTTTCCAAATTTTATTTGATAATCGGAAACTGTAATAATCGATAAGACTGCGCTGAAAAAAGTAAAAACAAAATGAAAAACAAAAAATTTAAAGGTGGTGGTAGTCTCTTTAAGATCCGCCCAAGTTCGAGAAAGATAAACTTCAAGTTTTTTTTTCTAATTAAACTTCTTTTTTCAATAAATGTATCACACAAGCGATAACATAATCGTCTAACATTTATTATAGAATGATTTAAAGTAATCAGAAAATTCCGTTATCTTTTAGAGATATTATCAGAAGACGTAAGCGATTTGTGAGATTTGTTTAACATTTACAAAAATTATGGCAGATCACCTGAATTCGTCTTGGATAACTTTCAGTATTTGTTTTCAGTCTGCTTTTAACCATTTTCGAATTTCTAAATTGTTCATGTTATTGAAACACGCTAATTCATTTATTTATGCTTGGAAGTGAGATGGAAAACAAATGAAAGTTATTTCAGTTCATTAACATTAAAGATACGTGCTCCGAATTAACCAAACGTGCTTAGACATTCATTTGAATATCAGAGAGCCAAAAGCCTGAAAAACATCTATTAGCACCTCAGATTGGGATGTTATATAATGTTTTTGATAATCACACATGTATATTATTATCATGCTAAAAATGTCCCAAAATACTTCAGGCACTTCTATTTTCCAACAAAGAATTAGGATGATTGATGATTACCAATTCAAACATATGCAACGTAATGGGGGCGCTAGAGGGTGTGGTCAGTGATGTCATCGCGCGGATCACTAGGGGGTTTCGGGTCTTTCAACATCATACTCCCCTCACCGCGCCGACCCAACCAGAGATGATCAGCCTCCGGCCCACCCTCGATAAGCGCTTTCAGACACTGGAAAATTACGTTTAGGCCCGGTACGAAACCTTACAAATGCTTCCGATTGGCAACAGTTAGAGGCGAACCGCACATGAGCTCGTCCGAAACATTCATTTAGACGCAGAATTTCGGGGAATTTTAGCTAACAATTTGGAATCCAGGCACTCTCTCTTTTGATAAATTAAATTTCTTATTAAAAAGCTTGTATATTATTATCATGCTAAAAATGTCCCAAAATACTTCAGGCACTTCTATTTTCCAACAAAGATTTAGGATGATTGATGATTACCAATTCAAACATACGTACCGTAAGGGGGGGGCTAGAGGGTGTGGTCAGTGATGTCATCGCGAGGATCACTAGGGGGTTTCGGGTCTTTCAACATCATACCCCCCTCACCACGCTTCCGATTGGAGACAGTCAGAGCCACTTTCAATTTAGAGACGAACCGCACATGAGCTCGTCTGAAACATTAATTTAGACGCAGAATTTCGGGGAATTTTAACTAACAGTTTGGAATCCAGGCACTTTCTCTTTTGATAAATTAAATTTCTTTTTAAAAAGCTTTAAGATATTGTATCCGAAACAAGATCAAAAAAATAACTGAAAACCTATTGGCTTGATTTTGAAAATAGTTTTATTTAATATTTACATAATATTGCTAAATAAGACAAATATCTCTGAAGAAATAATGTATTGCTAAAAAGATTAAATAATTAAATAAAATAAAATGATAGAAGCGATTTGCATAGCAAAAAATCAATCAAGGGAAATGTTGTTTCCTACTGAGTCCTGGAGATTAATGATTGTCTCATCAACCAAGAAACAAAATCTGTTCGCTTATATGCTTTCTTGATAATAAGAGGTTTCAAAACAATTTATTTATGTTCATAGAAAGCCTTATATTCATTTAATCAGAAAATAATATATAAACACTAGAAATTGATGTACGTAGAATGATATAATTTAACGAATATCAAATTTTGCAAATATTCTACTAATAAATTACAGAGAGATCAATCATATTCGAATTGGCATAGTGATCAATGATATATCATTTGTCCGAGATATTAATGATATATTACAGAGCAGAGAGATCAATGATTTATCAATTGGCTGGGTGAGTAAGGATACACAAAATGGCGGTGATGTCAATTAAATATGAAATGGCAGACTCGGAAATGTTATAGCAAATGGCAGAGACATAAATGATATACTAAACGTCGTGACTTGAAATCTAATCTAAACTTATTTATAAATGGAACTTTGTTGTATGTGTGCGTGTGGGGTGGGTGTGTGTGTGTGTCTGTCTGTCACCTATAGACTCCGAAACGGCTGAACCGATTTTCCTGAAGATTTACACAGCTGTACTATAAGCGTCTGCGAGTGTTCTTCGCTAGGTTTTGTGTCGAGGTACCCCCAATAAATATCGAAAATCGATGATCGAAAAAATCGTGTTATAGAAGGAGTGGTCCGATTTTAATCAAATTTGATACGCTCAGAGACAAAGACATAAGAAACGATATTCAGAAGTTTCAAGGTTGCAGTTCTTACAATAGTGCAGAAAATCGATAATATATATATATATATATATATATATATATATATATATATATATATGAAGGCAAGATTTTTATGTGTGTGTCTGTTTATCTGCCTGTATGTCTATTTTTTCAGCCCTTTTATTTTAGTTTTTGCTTTGCGTTTGGCTCTAATTAGATATAATTGTAGTTCTTTGTCCCAGCCATGATACCATTTACTCAGAGGACTTATTTAGTCTTCAAAATTCAGTTTACGACGAAATAAACTTATTTGATATCGATACCAGGAAATTAAAATTTGACTTACATCTATTCATTTTTCTTTCTGTCTACGGTTTCGCTTTAACTGGAAACAACTTTTGATTTTTAGTCTTTCGTGCCAACGTCCAAAGAGTCTGAGCTCCAGGACCATGGATTAATTTTAAATCTTTCATTACAACCGAGCAACTCCGGGTTATACTGCTAGTTCTACTAATAAACATTAGTCTAGAGAAAAAAATTAATTATAAATTAGGTATGATAATTTACAATATATATCAAATACCGACCATTATAGAATAAGTTTTGTAATATTTTAATCACTATTCAGGGTTCTATATGGGCGTGTATATGTTTGTGCGCGTGTGTGTGTGTACACAAACGTTGTATAAAATTCGGCCAAAAACGTCTACCTCTTTATTTTATTTTTCTCGTATTTTTAAATACGTTGTGGCTCGTCAAAAAGAAACGTATGTATAAACATCTGAACGTTCAAGTCTTTGCTATATTTTGTTTTTAGACGAAAACCTTCGATAACCGACATCGATATTCAAAATAAATGTTCACGTGATCAAAGACAATCATTTTATTAGTTATATCCTAACAAGTTTTGTAACGTTACATTTAAAATTTAAATAAACTTAAATTTATGTCCATAAAATGAGGTCATACATAGAACTGTTTCACAGAGCTTGACAGTGTAATGAGTACAATATAAAAATAATTTTCTTTTCTTCAGTGTTTGAAAATTCGCGAGCCAGTGTGAAAATACTAATTTCTTTATTCATATCACCCCGAGCAAGGCGGTAACGCCACTGATGTACAGGAGGCTACATAAGATTAAACGATTAGATAGGTAGAGAGTGAAGAGAAAGACGAACCAGTTAGAAAGGAGCAAGAAAAGGATGGGAATACAGGTGTGATGACTGTTGGAAAGGTGGGGAGAAAGGAGAGGATATACAAGGTGGTGTAGAAAGAACTAGAGTAAAGTGATTAAGAGATGTGTATTGTTAGTGCATTTAATTTCATGGAGGTTGTAGCTGTCAGGAAAGCAAGAATATGGAAACGAGTTCCACAGGCGGAAAATGCGAGAAAAGAAACTGATGGGGTAGGATTGTCATCTGCATTCGGTGGAGCTAACTGTGAATGGAAACTCTGACCACGCCGTAGTTTCCGTCGGCATCTCAATCCAATCTTACTCTACCCAAGAAAGCCAGACCAGCAGAATATCATATTGCTACCAGAGAGCAGACTGGGATTCGTTCCGAGACTTCCTCTGCGACGTACCCTGGAACAACGTCTTCGGTATTCCTGTCGATAACTGTGCGTCCGAGGTCACCTCTGGGGTTAAGGCTGGTATCGATGCTTTCATCCCGGCCAGGAAATTCCAGCTAAAATCAAATTCGTCCCCTTGATTCTCGCCCGCTTGCTCGGCCGCCATTGCCCACCGGAACCATTTCTACTCGTCGAAACAAAACAGGCGCCTTTTCGCCTCAGCTCGTAATAAGTGTAAAAATGTACTGAACGAAGCTAAGAGGGCGTTTGCTACCAGAATTAGGCAACGCATAGCATCCTCTAAGTTTGGCTCCAAAGATTACTGGCGTCTCTGCAAAAGCGTGCTCAACAAGAACAAGACTTCAATACTCCCACTAATCAATGAATTTGAAGTTCTCACCTCCCCAGCGGACAAGGATGAATGTTTTGCCCGTAGATTCTCCACCAATTCGACACTGAACTCGTTAGGAGTACCTACACCCGACTTCCCACCCAGAACTAAGGCTCAACTAAATAACGTCCACATTACACCCTCGCTGGTCTCTAAGATAATCTCAAAACTTGACCCTCACAAAGCGAGCGGCGTAGACGGAATTCCATTCATAGTCCTGAAGAAATGTGCCCCAGAACTCTCCTCTATCCTCTCTAAACTCTATAACCTCTGCCTATCTGCTTCCTGTTTTCCTGACTGTTGGAAGTCCTCCTGTGTAGTTCCTATATTTAAGAATTCTGGCGAACCCTCAGACCCCGCCAATTACCACCCTATCAGTCTCCTTCCGATCTTCGGCAAAGTTTTCGAAGCCATTATCAACGCCGAGGTGATTCAGCATCTCACGGCACACAGGCTTCTCTCGGACAAACAGTACAGTTTTTGCTTCACCAGGTCTACTGCTGATATGCTAACGATCATGACCGAGTATATATACCAGGCTTTTGACAAGAATGGCGAAGCCCGAGCAGTTGCCTTGAATATCTCCAAAGCGTTCGACAGGGTCTGGCACGCTGGCCTTTCATGCAAACTGCAGATCTACGTTATAACTGGAAACCTGTTTGACCTCATCCAGTCATTCCTATCTAACCGCACATTGAAGGTAGTATTAAATGGGCATGCCTTCCAAAACTACCATACGAACGCTAGCCTCCCTCAAGGTTCTATCCCACGCTCTTTCTGATGTACATTAATGATCTCCCCGACGCCATTAAATCCCAAGTAGGCATGTACGCCCATGACACTACAATCTACTCTCGCCTAGGTCAAAAACCCGGTGTGGGCGACAAAGCGAACCTCGCTGCCGAGCTGGAAAAGGACCTCAAATCCGTAGGCTAGGAAATGGCTAGTAAATTTCAATGCTTCTAAAACGAAGCTGTTATCATCTAACCGCCGTAGACAATCGCAACTACCTCCCATTATCATGGAATAGGCTTGCCTCCCAGAGAGTAAAACACTACGCCTCCTTGTTCTTACACTTTCGGCGGACCTCAAATCGAATGACAATATCGAATCAATTGCCAAATTCGCCGCTATGAAAGTAGGTTCTCTGTGCAGGGCCCATAAGCTTTTCCCGCCTGAATCTATCCTGCACATATATAAATCTTCCATTCGCCCATGTATTGAAAACTGCTGCCACATCTGGTCGAGTGCCCTTGCTACTCTCCTTGGGCTTCTTGACAAAATACAACGGAGAATCTGTAACGTGGTTGATATTGACTTGGCAGACCGGCTGCAGCCACTCTCTCACCGGCGTGATGTGGCTTCCCTGTGCCTCTTCTACAAATACTTTCATAGCTTCTGCTCCGATGAACTGAGATCATTGGTGCCGCCTATGTACGAATTTACACGAAATACTAGATTAGCAACTAGGTCTCACACTTTTCCAGTTAAACAGATAAGATGTAACCGTATTTCTACTCCAACAGTTTTTTTTCTCGCGCTTCCCGCCTGTGGAACTCCCTTCCACAAGTCTGCTTTCCCGACAGCTACAATCTCCAGGTGTTTAAATGTAGGGTCAATAGACACCTCCTATCAAACTAACATGCACCTATTCTCCCAACACTCTCAACATCTACTCAACCCTCATTCTCGGTATCCCTACCCGCCTATCACCCTCCTTTGACATTTCCTATATCTAACCATCCTTTCTCCACTCTATGTAACCCCCTGCGCTATAGTGGCAGTGAAATGCCTTGATCGGGGTGAAGCGCTTATAAAAAAAAATATCATGTTTCTTCTCGTGCCCAAAATGAGGTTGCGTTGGAAGCTGACCACGTGATCCAAATTGACTATATATTTCACGTTTTACGTCGGTCAGCAAGAGAGACTAAGTACCAGAGAACAGAGGAGAATCAATGTAGCAAGAAAATTAATCAGGCTGGCCCGATCAAGCTACATTCATACCCTCTCATTTTCTCTCTCTCGCTACTTTCTTTTACTCCTCTTTCTTTTTCACCTATCACAGCGTACACAAAAAGGAAGATAAGAACAAGACATTACAGCTGCACTGTAGATAAACCACATCGAAAACATGGACTTAGCCTTTTTGTAGAAATCACATTTCGCTAAACAAATGAACTCTTAATTCTTTAAACGCCTTACTAAACTTTCTTTTTGAGCATCTTCCCGGTTAATAATTTCACTTTCTACAAATTGATGCTACGCTCTTCGATGAATAAATTTTCACTTATTTATACAACGAAACCATTTTCTTTCAACGTTCAGATCTGAAGCAAGTTGTGAAGGGTTTGGTTATGTTTGACGTAAGGCCAGTTTAATAAACATGTTCGAACTCATTACTTCAGGGTCACGGTATTGCACCAGGTAGATGATATATTTAGCAATAAAAACAGAGTATCTACTCAAAGAAATGTTTGCAGCTCCAGAAATCATTCAATCACACGTAGCTACGAAATTTACGATATCTTAGAAAATATCAAATGCTTATTCAAAGCAGTAAGTTCATTAAAGAAAAATAAATAGTAATTTTGCAACGAATAAAATATTTTCCTCAAGTCGTTTGTTCGTTGCTAGTAAGATAAAAAAATAAATGTTCTAATGTAGGGCATATAAATGAATTCACGTTCTAAGAAGGTCGTAATATTACAAAATACTGTTTTAATAATTAGGGTCTACGTCAAATATTCAAAAAAATTATATATTGTTTAACGTTGTGAAAAATATCGATATCTTAAAAGCATAAGAATTTTAACTCAGGCTCAATTTTAACGAGTAAAATGTAACATTTCACACTGTAGCCAAAATAATAAAAAAAAGAAGGGAGACGGAATAAGAAAAATATTTCAATCTAAATTAATATTTTATTTTTCGTGGGGGTCATTTCTATTCGCCTGTGGAATTCCCTTCCGTTTACTTGCTTTCCAGACAGATATAAACTCCAAGAATTTAAATGTAAAGTCAATTGTCATCTCTTATCTCATTAACCTGCTTCATACTCCTTTCTCCGTTCACTCCACTCTCATCAGTATTCTCATCCTTCTCTTACACACTTTCTGACACCCCCTATAACCTGTCACTCTTTCTCATAACTTTCCTCCTATGTAACCCCCTGCAAAACAGTGGCAGTAAAATGCCTTGCTTAGGGCGATATAATTATAAGAAAAAATTCTATACATTTATATTCCAGAAAATGTAAATAAATCTAAAAGACATGCAGGTGTAGCTAATCTGTATTTCATCGACTGATTGATTCGATTTCTACGGCTTATCAACAAACAAGAAATTATAATGTAAATATAAAGTAGGGGATCAATTTTATATTATAATCAATAAAGAAATTGATCCCTCACTTTGTGGTCACTGTAATCCTTCTTTAACCGACTTCCTGACACCCCCTATAACCTGTCACTCTTTCTCATAACTTTCATCCTATGTCACCCCCTGCAAAATAGTGGCAGTAAAATGCCTTGCTTGGGGCGATATGATTATAAAAAAATTCTTTAAACAATTCATTTTAGATAAATATACCTGCAATTAAATTAACGGCTTCGACTTTGTACATTCGAAGTTAAGTGATATTTGAACAAAACAACGCAGTTCATGCACACTGCAAACTGAACTGTTTTCACTGATGGAAAAAACTTAAATTAGTTTTTCATGTTACTTTGGAAAAGAACTAACCTGATTTGCTTGGTAAAAATATAGACGAAATATTTTCCTTGTTTCACGATTACCATCTTCATCTTTAATATTCTTTAAAGAGCATTATATTATAAATGTTTATCAGGTATCACTATATGGTCTTTAAATGACATTACACTCAATCCAAACCAACAAGTAGCGTTAACTTTGTAGTTAGTATCCTGGTATTACATATTGTTCTACTTTGTACTGACTTTTGTCTCAACTGCTGATCTTTAGATTTTACACAATGCATTTAGCAATGTAATATTTATTGTTTCATTTACTACATCTAATCAACTCCTTTCGGTTATTTTTAGAGCCAAGAAATATATCTATTTATTGCTACTAGCAGCAGTAGATTCTTAAATGTTCCACCCTGTGGTCTTTTGAGTCAAACTCTTTATTTAATTCTCGGGGCTAGATTAATCTTATGACACTTGTCACATGCTTAGGGAAGATAACCTATATCCGTTAATACCGACCAACTGAACGGGAGCATCTAAATCTTTCACCACTACTACACTCAGTGACAGAACTCAAGGATATATTTTACCAACACTTTAATCCATTTATCCACGTGTGTCTTGAACTATTACGTGGTGAAGTTTTGGAGCATTGTGAGTATGAACTGACATTGTATGAAACATGTCTTAAGCATGGAAAACAAAACAGTAAAAACCCGAAATTTATTGGTGAAAAGGCTCAGGCAAACATCCCACTAGAGATGACGACCAAATCATAACAATGAGAATCCACCAAAAAAAAGTTACTCGTGCAACCAGACGGGTAACAAGGTCCCATCATTTACAGTTAGATCAACCAAATGCAGCTGTCAATTTTACTTCACCAGCTTCTTGCTTTCCTGACGGCTACAACCACCAGGAAATTAAATGCACTGTCAATACTTATCTCTTAACCACTTGATTCTATTTCTTTCTTCACTACACTACCCTGTATATCCTTTCCTTTCTCTCCACCTTTGCAACTGTCATCACACCTGTATTCCCATCCTTCTCTTGCTCCTTTCCAACAGGTTCGTCTTTCTCTTCACTCTCTTCTATCTAATATTTTTACTGTGATGTACCCCCTTGCACATCAGTGGCGTTACCGCCTTGCTCGGGGTGATACGATGAAATAAAATGTATGTTATCCTATGTCTATGTTGTCATATGGAATTTACCACAGCGTCACGATAAGCTGGAGGTACCGCGTCATTACCAACAAATATTGCTGCAACCTAATCATTTGTGATATTGTTGTATCGTATTTCATTAGAACCTTGTAAGAATTGTATTGTTACTTAAGTTACTGATGCCCCTGCCACATGAGTTTACTTGTGCAACCAGGATGGCAACTGGGTCCCACCCATTCACAGTTAGATCAACTAAATGCAGACAACAATTCTACTCCAGCAGCTTATTTTCTCGCACTTCCCACCTGTGGAACTCTCTTCCATATTCTTACTTTCCTGACGGCTACAACCTCCAGGAATTTAAATGCAATGTCAAGACTCATCTCTTATCCACTTGACTTTAGTTCTTTCTACATCACCCTGTATATCTTTTCCTTTCTCTCTACCTTTGCAACTGTCATCACACCTGTATTCCCATCCTTCTCTTGCTCCTTTCTAGTTTACTCCCGCATCAGTAGGAAATTCGGTGTGGCGGACAAACATAACCTTGCTGCTGATCTTGAGAGTGATCTACATTCTGTGGTAGATCGGGGTAAATAGTGGCTTGTAAATTTCAATGCGTCTAAAACCAAGCTGCTGTCTCTCAATAAACACAAGCAACCTCTCCTGCCTCCCATAAGCATGAACCAGTCTCCCCGAGAGCAATACACTGCGATTCCTCGGCCTTATCCGATCTCAAGTGGAATCATTACATTGAGTCAATAGCTAAATCCACTGCTATGAAGGCTGGGTTACTGTGTCAGGCCAGGATGTTTTTTTTACGCCTGAATCCATCCTGCTTATATACAAATCAACCATCCGTCCGTGCATAGAGTACTGCTGCCATATATGGTCAGGCGCCTTTGCTGTTCATCTCAGTGTTCTTGACAAGCTCCAAAGGAGAATCAGTAATGTGATAGGTACCGACTTAGCGATGGCTTCAAAGTTAGATCAACCAAATGCTGACGACAATTCTACTCCTGCAGCTTTTTTTCTATCACTTCCACCTGTGGAACTCTCTTCCATATTCTTGCTTCTCTGACGGCTACAACCTCTAGGAATTTAAATGCAATGTCTATACTCATCTCTTAACCACTTGACTCTAGTTCTTTATTCACCGCCCTGTATATCTTTTCCTTTCTCTCTACCTTTGCAACTGTCATTTCACCTATATTCCCATCCTAAACTCGTTCGTCTTTCTCTTCACTCTCCACGTATCTAATCTTTTTACTCTTATGTAGCTCCCTGTACATTAGTAGCGTTACCACTTTGCTCGGAGTGATATGATTTTAAAAAAATGAATATTTTCACACTGGCTCGCGAATTTTCAATGAGAAAAGAAAATTAGTTTTATTTTGTACTCATTACACTGTCAAGCTGTGAATCACTTCCATGTATGACCGCATTTCATGGATATAAATTTGAGTTTATTTATTTGTCAATTCCCATCTCTTATTTACTTGACTCCAATCCTTTCTACATCACCCTGTGTATCTTGTTCTTTTCTCGTCTCTCAATCTTCTCAACTCTTCTTCACACCTGTGTTTCCATCCTTCTCTTGTCTTTTCTCAGACACCCCCTGTAACTGGTTTGTCTTTCTCTTTCCGCTCCTTCTGCTTAAACTTTTACTCTCTTATGTAGCCCCCTGCGCATCAGTGGCGGTACCGTTTTGCTTGGGATGAAACTATTAAAAAAAGAAGTATTACACAATGTGAGGAATTGGTAGAAAGACTAAGTTTATCAAAATCAACCCTCCATGAACACTTAGTAAAGTTTGGCTACTCAAACTGCTAAGATGTTTGGGTACCATATAATCTGAGTGAAAAACATCTTTTGGGTCACATATCTGTCTGTGATTTGCTGTATGAATTCAATAAAAATGAACTCTTCTTTAAGCAAATTGTGTCGGGTGATGGAAAATGTTCAACGAAGATGATCCTGGGGTAAGTGACATGAGCCAACTTTAACCACCCCAAAAGCAGGTCGTCATCATAAGAAAATCATCGAGTGGGACGAAATTCTGTACTGTAAGCTTCATCCAAGTAGCCAGTCCATTGATTCTGAAATATAGAGCTTGCAACTGGACGGATTAAAGGCAGCAATCCAAGAAAAAAGCCCAGAATTGGCAAACAGGAAAGGTTTTGTTTTTCATCAAGATAATATAGTCAGTTCTTCAATATGGCAGTGAATGTTAGACAATATCAACAAAGATGAAGGAAAAACTTGAAGCAACTGAAATGTGGTTTTACAGAAGGATGCTGCGAATATCATGGATCGAGCATGCGAGCGATGATGAGGTTTTGGAAATGATGGAAATGAAAAGGAAATTAATACTGAGCATCAGGAAGAGACAGCTGGAGTTCCTGGCACATGCAATGAGGAAAGAGGGTTTGAAGAACCTAAGACTTACAGGCCAGATAAAGAGTTAAATAGACAGGGGAAAACAGAGCTTAATATATTTGAAGGACCTAATCAGGTGGATCATGGAACGAGGGTTGCATGGTGGAACAGGAGGAGTTGTGCTAAGAGCCACCAGGGATAGGGAGACGTGGAAAGCCATGATAGCCTACGTCCTGAAAGGACAGGACACATAGAAGAATGCCACACCTTACATTTCTTTGGGGCCCACTAACAATTTTTGAAGCTTGAATAACTTGTGTTACCCACCCTCTATATTCACCAGATATTGCTTCTTAGGGTTTTCATTTATAAAGATCATTAAAAAAATAATTGCAATGGTAAAAATTTGCCGAGACACCATAGAAAATCTGGGAAGACTGAATCTGAATCTTTAATTTGAAGAAAAAATTGATAAAGGTTGTGCAACAAAATAGTTCATACTTTGTTAAATAATTATTTTAATGGCATAATTTTTCTGTTTTCTGATTTAATTTCCCTTAGAAATCGGCATGAAGTTCCCGGACAAACCAATATATAATTATTTGATATTTAAACTTTCAATAACCATATCATATTTATATTGTTATTCTCTAGATTAAGATCAGCCTCATGTTGCATTGGAGTTTGTGGTCAGGTATTCAACAGGCTGTTGTCATTCTGTGTTGACGTCAGTGTCCACTTCTATATTTACACTGGCTCTGTCTCTGATATCGAACATTTTACCCATAATTTCACCATACCTAAAATCTACATCTTTATTAAACACATTTCCAACACACACCCCCACACACGCACAAACACACACACACTGTCAGTCAGTTAGATGATATACGTGATACAAACTTGGGTGATCATGTCTCAAAAGAGATATGACTGACTGTACAGAAGATTTCCCCGCAGGAGGTTGCTTTCTACAGTAGACTGGTTGACGGTCAAGGCTATAGAACCCAATCTGTTTTTTTATTTGACCTATTAATCCGCCTCTTCCCATGGAGGGAAGAGGCGGATTAATACCTATCCGAAAGGTATTTGAACGTAAGTGAATGCAACGAATTCAACTGGAATATATATATATAGTGAAAAAGCTCCGTATAAACATATGTTCGGAAACGCTTGGCTGCCTGTTATAGGCTTTTCAAACATGTGCTAATCAAAATGCCTTTATTTTCCACATCCGATAAATACAATGTTTTCGTGTGGCCTATAGCAAGTGTTCAAAATGTGCACCCTCTGCCCTAATGCAGGCGTTAAATCGATGTCTCATGGACTCGTTAACAGGCTCCCAAATTTCTTGCGTGTATTGTCTCACGCCCAACTGCAGTTCGGTTGCCGAGAGTACCTACATCATCATTTATTTTGAAACACTACTTATATATATATATATATATATATATATATATATATATATATTATTCAGATATAAATTAATTGTATTTGAAAAGACAATATTGATAAAAAAATTGCTTTTATACACACACACACACACACACACACACATGTATATATACTATCTCGAAATTTTAGGATTCGAATCCTATTACACAGTCTGTTCATGTCACCGATCTCTCAACTTGTGAACATTTTTCTGTGTCAACAATTTTTTTACACGTGTCTTGGAATTTTTTGGCATAAATAATGTATATTATCTTCTGCCAATTTTTCCTTCTTCTTTTTCTTTCCACGAAGCTTTTATTAAAATTGCATATAAATGTTGTGCATGCATGCATGACACGAAGAATCATCTGAATGTGTGTTTCAATTACAAAAGTGAGACCGAAGAACATGCTGCTAGGTTTGAATTTGAATATATATATATATATATATAGTGTATTGAGTCAGCAGATAATTATCTAAACACAGTGTTAAATATAACACAATAAATGTCTACTATGTTTAATCATAGGCGTTCTAAACATCGTATTTTGATTAAACATAATAGACATTATTTGTCTCTTATATTTAACAGTATATGTTTAGAATATATCTAAATTTATTGATTAATGAAACTTTGTGTGTGTGTCTGTGTGAGTCCGTGTCCGTTACCTATAGACTCCGAAACAGCTGAACCGATTTTCTTGAAAATTTACACAGTTGTACTATAAGCGTATGCGAGTGTTCTTAGCTAGGTTTTGTGTCGAGGTACTCCCGATAAATATCCAAAATCAATAATCGAAAAAATCGGGTTATAGAAGGAGTGGTCCGATTTTAATCAAATTTGATACACTCATAGACAAAGACATAAGAAACGATATTTCAGAAGTTTCAAGGTTGCAGTTCTTACAATAGTGCAGAAAATCGATAATTTCAGACAAGATGTTTGTGTGTCTTTGTCTTTATCTGTTTGTATGTCCTTTATACAAATCCACAATTTTTATCCGATTCTCACCAAGCTTCATACAAATATTCAAATATTCTTTAGGCTGAGTCTGAGCTCCAGGACCATGGCTTAGTTTTAAAGCTTTCTTTACACCCAAGCAACGCCTGGCTATACTGCTGGTATATATATATATATATATATATATATATTGTATCGAGGCAGCAGATTATTAT
This sequence comes from Ascarosepion bandense, assembly GCA_037127315.1. NCBI lineage: Eukaryota > Metazoa > Mollusca > Cephalopoda > Sepiida > Sepiidae > Ascarosepion > Ascarosepion bandense. The sequence goes on along the minus strand of JBBBDQ010000318.1, from coordinate 3,182,548 downwards.
CTAAACATATACTGTTAAATATAACAGACAATTAATGTCTATTACGTTTAATTATCAGCCGTTCTAAACATCTTATTTTGGCTTTAATTTCAGGTGAAAATAAAGACAAAAATTCTCCAACATTTGAGTGTTTTTTAAAAAAAATTATTATGTTGGTTCTAATGAGCCACCTTCAGAAAGGTTACAGGGACGTTAACATAAAAACATCCACCATCATATGTCAACACAATCATCTTTGATGGTGGCAGTTTTTATATTAACATCCCTGTAACCTTTCTGAAGATAGTTTATGCGAGTAGAAAGCTTAGAACCAACAAAATAAAAAAAAATATCCAAATGTCTGAGAATTTTTGTCTTTATTTTCACATGAAAATAATGCCAAAATACGATGTTTAGAATGGCTCATGATTAAACATAATATACATTCATTGTCTGTTATATTTAACAGTATATATATATATATATATATATATATATATATATATATATATATATATATTTGCGTGTGTGTGTGTGTGTGTGTGTCTGTAGCTTTGTTTGCATTTTCCTTTTTCTTTTCTTTCTATGAGATTTCTAGTCATAATTTTCAAATGACGACAGCCCTAACCCCAGAAATATTCACCGAAATATCCAAGTATCCTTCCTCATTCAATATTACCGAAAGTCATTTCTGTGGTTTGACTTTAGCTTTTATATATATATATTTTTGATAACATCCATATAAGCATATGAGTGTACGTGTCCCAGGCGTATAACTAATTTTACTTTGCTTCAACATCAATCACCTAGTAAGATTCGAACTCACTACGCTATCAATCTTCTACTTAGCTCAACGGTTATACCTTTCTCAGTGGCGAGTTTTACTACAAAAAAGAAATGAAGATATTAAACTCTTTTGTAACATTGCCAAATATTTTGTGTGAATGTGTCAGGTTTATATTTCATAGCTACTTCCCTTTACTTACATTGGAAAGAACAGAATAAAGAGATAAAAATGTGTATAGCAAGGGCTGTGAAAGATATAAACGCACAAAAGAAAATAAGGTATAAAAGACATAGGTACAGGAAAGAGAGGAAGTTATTTTTAAAAAAATTATGCCAATTTTCTTGGCCATTAATTTCAACTGAGGAAATATAATCATTTCGCTTTAGAACAGATCAAAAGATTTTAGATGAAGCAATTTTTAAATGACTTCGCTCTTCGAAAAAAAAAAAAAAGAAAGAAAAAGAAATCATGCCCCACACTGGTTATTCTGAAAAAGCATGCACACACAGTTCAGTGTGAACATCAATACTGAGGAAAGAAATATGAAGCAATAGGCCATTTCCGTTTACTGGAACCAGTAATAAAGCAGTTCAATAGATTAAATTGGATATATTTGTAATGGGATCTACTCGGGCGTAGCTAGTCGCCATCTCTTAGTGAAATCATTAAAAAGGTACTAAATTTTCAAATAGGCTTAACACTAACAGTTTAAATGTGAGAAAAAGCGAATTGCATATCTTGATGATACATTTAAATATTTATTTTTCTTTTCTTTTCCAACACGAACAAAATATGTCATGTCATGATGCAAAGTGGTTTTCTAAGCCTGGCTTAAATGTGGCGCAAAGCATGGGGCACCTAGTGAGGATTGAACTCTCGTAGTAAGTGTTCGAGCGATACAAGCTTGTTAATCATTACACCAAGTTGATTTGCCTTAATGTTTTTCTAAGCATAGCTTAAATTTGGTTCAAGGCTAAGCGTATGGGGCACCCAGTGGCGAACGAACTCCCTACTCAGTCGTACTTATTCTAGAGCGAAAAGCATTACATCAAGTCGAAGTGCCAAAGTCTGGTTGTAAATTATTAATCAACCGATCGAAAAATTTACTAAGAAAAATTGATCAATTCAAAAAGCAGCTTTCTTTTGACATGCCGCAGACATCAAGGGATTACTTATGAATTTCCGTTAAAATTAATATCAAATATGGTTTGCATTCTGATGAAATTTACCAAGTAACCATAATAATTATTGACATTTGCTTTAGAACAAAAGTTAGACAGAATCCTTATAACTGCCGTTAGCTGAGTTCTCAAGGGTTGTCCCAATATTTTTTTTACATTATCACAGATATAAAGTCGGTATAACGAGTCGAGTAACATTAAATTTGTAGAGGTGATAAATACGCCAAATATAACGACAGTGTTTAAAGCAAATTAACAAAGTGAAGCCAAACGCTTTTGCGGCTGGTTTCGAATTCGATGATTTTCTTTTTCTATACTAGCTGCCATCCAAATCAAATTTGCTAGTTTGTTCTGCTTTTTAACCCATATCTGTAGGAAGGCATATTTCTGAAATTTAAAGGAAACAGTTTCTGACAGATCTTTAAACTTGTATGCCAATTTCACACTCCACGACGTTAACCGTTACGCCACCCGAACATTCTAAGGCTTAACGAATATTTGTGAGTTACATGATACTTTAACATAGAGCAAAAACAAATAAAATGTTCCTGTAAACCAGTAATACGACGAGTTTGATATTTTTGTCGCTCTTAGCACGCCTTCTTCTGTAACAACACGCAACCCCGTTCTGTCTTCCACCTGCTCAGGTCCTTCAAATGTTATCCACTGCTTTCCTATGTCTCTTTTTCCCACTATCTGCCTTGTTTATATCAGGTTCTCCAAGCCCTCCTTTCTCATTGCATGTCCCAGGAACTTTAGTTGTCACTTCCTGATGCTCAATATTAATTTCCTTTTTGTTTCCATCCTTTCCAAAACCTCATCACTGCTCACATGCTCGATCCATGATATTCGCAACATCTTCCTGTAGAACCACATTTCAGTTGCTTCAAGTTTTTCCTTCATCTTTGATGATATTGTCCAGTATTCACTGCCATATTGAAAAACTGATATCGCATAGCAATCCAGTAGTCTTTTCTTTGTTTCTAGTGAAAGTTTCTTGTCTCTTAATACTTTTCTGGAACGTGTACTTCGTCATGGCAATTCGCATTCGGATCTCTGTGTCGCACTTTCCGTCTTCTGTTAGAACACTTCCCAGATATGTTAATTTTTGTTCTTGCTTTATTTTGGTATCCCCCACCTGTATTTGGCATTTTCAGCAGGTATTTTTTTGATCACCCTACATTCGGTTTTCTTGTAGTTTATTTGTAGTCTATCTCAATTGCTTGTCGTTGTTCAGTTATTTCTTCGGGTCCCACACTCGGGATCCACAAGACCTGGACGACTAATCTTCATTCAAGTCTGTATCCTTACGTTAATACTCTTATTTTCTATCACAATTGCTTGTCGTTGTTCAGTTATTTCTTCGGGTCCCACACTCGGGATCCACAAGACCTGGACGACTAATCTTCATTCAAGTCTGTATCCTTACGTTAATACTCTTATTTTCTATCTCAATTGCTTGTCGTTGTTCAGTTATTTCTTCGGGTCCCACACTCGGGATCCACAAGACCTGGACGACTAATCTTCATTCAAGTCTGTATCCTTACGTTAATACTCTTATTTTCTATCACAATTGCTTGTCGTTGTTCAGTTATTTCTTCGGGTCCCACACTCGGGATCCACAAGACCTGGACGACTAATCTTCATTCAAGTCTGTATCCTTACGTTAATACTCTTATTTTCTATCACAATTGCTTGTCGTTGTTCAGTTATTTCTTCGGGTCCCACACTCGGGATCCACAAGACCTGGACGACTAATCTTCATTCAAGTCTGTATCCTTACGTTAATACTCTTATTTTCTATCTCAATTGCTTGTCGTTGTTCAGTTATTTCTTCGGGTCCCACACTCGGGATCCACAAGACCTGGACGACTAATCTTCATTCAAGTCTGTATCCTTACGTTAATACTCTTATTTTCTATCACAATTGCTTGTCGTTGTTCAGTTATTTCTTCGGGTCCCACACTCGGGATCCACAAGACCTGGACGACTAATCTTCATTCAAGTCTGTATCCTTACGTTAATACTCTTATTTTCTATCACAATTGCTTGTCGTTGTTCAGTTATTTCTTCGGGTCCCACACTCGGGACCCACAAGACCTGGACGACTAATCTTCATTCAAGTCTGTAGTCTTACGTTAATACTCTTATTTTCTATCTCAATTGCTTGTCGTTGTTCAGTTATTTCTTCGGTTCCCACACTCGGGATCCACAAGACCTGGACGACTAATCTTCATTCAAGTCTGTATCCTTACGTTAATACTATTATATTCTATCTCAATTGCTGGTCGTTGTTCAGTTATTTTTTCGGGTCCTACTCTCGGGATCCACATGACATGGACGACTAATCTTCATTTAAGTCTGTATCCTTACGTTAATACTCTTATTTTCTAACTCAATAGCTGGTTGTTGTTCAGTTATTTGTTCGGGTCCGACTCTCGGGATCCACAACCCATGGACTACTAATCTTCATTCAAGTCTGTAGTCTTACGTTAATACTCTTATTTTCTATCTCAATTGCTTGTCGTTGTTCAGTTATTTCTTCGGGTCCCACACTCGGGATCCACAAGACCTGGACGACTAATCTTCATTCAAGTCTGTATCCTTACGTTAATACACTTATTTTCTATCTCAATTGCTGGTCGTTGTTCAGTTATTTGTTCGGGTCCCACTCTCGGGATCCACATGACCTGGACGACTAATCTTCATTCAAGTCTGTAGTCTTACGTTAATACTCTTATTTTCTATCTCAATTGCAGGTCGTTTTTCAGTTATTTGTTCGAGACCCACTCTCGGGATCCACATCAGCTGGATTACTAATCTTTATTCAAGTCTATATCCTTACGTTAATACTCTTATTTTCTATCTCAATTGCTGGTTGTTGTTCAGTTATTTGTTCGGGTCCCACTCTCGAGATCCTCAACACCTGGACAACTAATCTTCATTCAAGTCTGTATCCTTACGTTAATACTCTTATTTTCTATCTCAATTGCTGGTTGTTGTTCAGTTATTTGTTCGGGTCCCATTCTCGGGATCCACAAGACCTGGACGAGTAATCTTCATTCAAGTCTGTATCCTTACGTTAATACTCTTATTTTCTATCTCAATTGCTGGTTGTTGTTCAGTTATTTGTTCGGGTCCCACTCTCGGGATCCACAACCCATGGACTACTAATCTTCATTCAAGTCTGTATCCTTACGTTAATACTCTTATTTTCTATCACAATTGCAGGTCGTTGTTCAGTTATTTGTTCGGGTCCGACTCTCGGGATCCACAACCCATGGACTACTAATCTTCATTCAAGTCTGTATCCTTACGTTAATACTCTTATTTTCTATCTCAATTGCTTGTCGTTGTTCAGTTATTTCTTCGGGTCCCACACTCGGGATCCACAAGACCTGGACGACTAATCTTCATTCAAGTCTGTATCCTTACGTTAATACTCTTATTTTCTATCTCAATTGCTGGTCGTTGTTCAGTTATTTGTTCGGGTCCCACTCTCGGGATCCACATGACCTGGACGACTAATCTTCATTCAAGTCTGTATCCTTACGTTAATACTATTATTTTCTATCTCAATTGCTTGTCGTTGTTCAGTTATTTCTTCGGGTCCCACACTCGGGATCCACAAGACCTGGACGACTAATCTTCATTCAAGTCTGTATCCTTACGTTAATACTCTTATTTTCTATCACAATTGCTGGTTGTTGTTCAGTTATTTGTTCGGGTCCCACTCTCGGGATCCACAACACCTGGACAACTAATCTTCATACATGTCTGTATCCTTATGTTCATACTCTTATTTTCTATCTCATTTGCTGGTTATTGTTCAGTTATTTGTTCGGGTCCCACACTCGGGATCCACAAGACCTGGACGACTACTCTTCATTCAAGTCTGTATCCTTACGTTAATACTCTTATTTTCTATCACAATTGCTTGTCGTTGTTCAGTTATTTCTTCGGGTCCCACACTCGGGATCCACAAGACCTGGACGACTAATCTTCATTCAAGTCTGTATCATTACGTTAATACTCTTATTTTCTATCAAAATTGATTGTCGTTGTTCAGTTATTTTTTCGGGTCCCACACTCGGGATCCACAAGACCTGGACGACTAATCTTCATTCAAGTCTGTATCCTTACGTTAATACTCTTATTTTCTATCACAATTGCAAGTCGTTGTTCAGTTATTTGTTCGGGTCCGACTCTCGGGATCCACAACCCATGCACTACTAATCTTCATTCAAGTCTGTATCCTTACGTTAATACTCTTATTTTCTATCACAATTGCAGGTCGTTGTTCAGTTATTTGTTCGGGTCCCACTCTCGGGATCCACAACACCTGGACTACTAATCTTCATTCAAATCTGTATCCTTACATTAATACTCTTATTTTCTATCTAAATTGCTGGTCGTTGTTCAGTTATTTGTTCGGGTCCCACTCTCGGGATCCACATGACCTGGACGACTAATCTTCATTCAAGTCTGTAGTCTTACGTTAATACTCTTATTTTCTATCTCAATTGCTTGTCGTTGTTCAGTTATTTCTTCGGGTCCCACACTCGGGATCCACAAGACCTGGACGACTAATCTTAATTCAAGTCTGTGTCCTTACATTAATACTCTTATTTTCTATCTCAATTGCTGGTTGTTGTTCAGCTATTTGTTCGGGTCCCACTCTCGGGATCCACAGCACCTGGACTACGAATCGTCATTCAAGTCTGTATCTTTACGTTAATATTCTTATGTTCTATCTCAATTGCTGGTCGTTGTTCATTTATTTGTTCGGGTCCCATTCTCAGAATCCACAACACCTGGACAACTAATCTTCATTCAAGTCTGTATCCTTACGTTAATACTCTTATTTTCTATCTCAATTGCTGGTTGTTGTTCAGTTATTTTTTTGGGGCCCACTCTCGTGATCCACAACCCATGGACTACTAATCTTCATTCAAGTCTGTATCCTTACGTTAATACTCTTATTTTCTATCTCAATTGCAGGACGTTTTTCAGTTATTTGTTCGGGTCCCACTCTCGGGATCCACAACACCTGGACTACTAATCTTCATTCAAGTCTGTATCCTTACGTTAATACTCTTATTTTCTATCTCAATTGCTGGTCGTTGTTCAGTTATTTGTTCGGGTCCCACTCTCGGGATCCACAACACCTGGACTACTAATCTTCATTCAAGTCTGTATCCTTACGTTAATACTCTTATTTTCTATCTCAATTGCTGGTTGTTGTTCAGTTATTTGTTCGGGTCCCACTCTCGGGAATCCACATGACCTGGACGACTAATCTTCATTCAAGTCTGTATCCTTACGTTAATACTCTTATTTTCTATCTCAATTGCTGGTCGTTGTTCAGCTATTTGTTCGGGTCCCACTCTCGGGATCCACAACACCTGGACTACTAATCTTCATTCAAGTCTGTGTCCTTACGTTAATACTCTTATTTTCTATCTCAATTCCAGGTCGTTGTTCAGTTATTTGTTCGGGTCCCACTCTCGGGATCCACATGACCTGGACGACTAATCTTCATTCAAGTCTGTAGTCTTACGTTAATACTCTCATTTTCTATCTCAATTGCTTGTCGTTGTTCAGTTATTTCTTCGGGTCCCACACTCGGGATACACAAGACCTGGACGACTAATCTTAATTCAAGTCTGTGTCCTTACATTAATACTCTTATTTTCTATCTCAATTGCTGGTTGTTGTTCAGCTATTTGTTCGGGTCCCACTCTCGGGATCCACAGCACCTGGACTACTAATCGTCATTCAAGTCTGTATCCTTACGTTAATATTCTTATGTTCTATCTCAATTGCTGGTCGTTGTTCAGTTATTTGTTCGGGTCCCACTCTCAGCATCCACAACACCTGGACAACTAATCTTCATTCAAGTCTGTATCCTTACGTTAATACTCTTATTTTCGATCTCAATTGCAGGTCGTTGTTCAGTTATTTGTTCGGGTCCCACTCTCGGGATCCACAACACCTGGACTACTAATCTTCATTCAAGTCTGTATCCTTACGTTAATACTCTTATTTCTATCTCAATTGCTGCTTGTTGTTCATCTATTTGGTCGGGTCCCACTCTCGGGATCCACAAACCATGGACTACTAATCTTCATTCAAGTCTGTATCCTTACGTTAATACTCTTATTTTCTATCTCAATTGCAGGTCGTTGTTCAGTTATTTGTTCGGGTCCCACTCTCGGGATCCACAACACCTGGACTACTAATCTTCATTCAAGTCTGTATCCTTACGTTAATACTCTTATTTACTATCACAATTGCAGGTCGTTGTTCAGTTATTTGTTCGGGTCCCACTCTCGGGATCCACAACACCTGGACTACTAATCTTCATTCAAGTCTGTATCCTTACGTTAATAGTCTTATTTTCTATCTCAATTGCAGGTCGTTGTTCTGTTATTTGTTCTGGTCCCCTCACGGGATCCACAACCCATGGAATACTAATCTTCATTCAAGTCTGTATCCTTACGTTAATACTCTTATTTTCTATCACAATTGCAGGTCGTTGTTCAGTTATTTGTTCGGGTCCCACTCTCGGGATCCACAACACCTGGACTACTAATCGTCATTCAAGTCTGTATCCTTACGTTAATACTCTTATTTTCTATCACAATTGCAGGTCGTTGTTCAGTTATTTGTTCGGGTCCCACTCTCGGGATCCACAACACCTGGACTACTAATCTTCATTCAAGTCTGTATCCTTACGTTAATACTCTTATTTTCTATCACAATTGCAGGTCGTTGTTCAGTTATTTGTTCGGGTCCCACTCTCGGGATCCACAACACCTGGACTACTAATCTTCATTCCAGTCACTATCCTTACGTTAATACTTTTATTTTCTATCTCAATTGCTGGTCGTTGTTCAGTCATTTTTTTGGGTCCCACTCTCGGGATCCACAACACCTGGACTACTAATATTCATTCAAATCTGTATCCTTACGTTAATACGCTTATTTTCAATCTCAATTGCTGGTCGTTGTTCAGTTATTTGTTCGGGTCCCACTCTCGGGATCCACAACACCTGGACAACTAATCTTAATTCAAGTCTGTATCCTTACTTTAATAATCTTATTTTCTATCTCAATTGCTGGTCGTTGTTCAGCTATTTGTTCGGGTCCCACTCTCGGGATCCACAACACCTGGACTACTAATCTTCATTCAAGTCTGTATCCTTACGTTAATACTCTTATTTTCTATCTCAATTGCTGGTCGTTGTTCAGTCATTTTTTTGGGTCCCACTCTCGGGATCCACAACACCTGGACTACTAATATTCATTCAAATCTGTATCCTTAGGTTAATACACTTATTTTCAATCTCAATTGCTGGTCGTTGTTCAGTTATTTGTTCGGGTCCCACTCTCGGGATCCACAACACCTGGACAACTAATCTTAATTCAAGTCTGTATCCTTACTTTAATAATCTTATTTTCTATCTCAATTGCTGGTCGTTGTCCAGCTATTTGTTCAGGTCCCACTCTCGGGATCCACAACACCTGGACTACTAATCTTCATTCAATTCTGTATCCTTACGTTAATACTCTTATTTTCTATCTCAATTGCTGGTCGTTGTTCAGTCATTTTTTTGGGTCCCACTCTCGGGATCCACAACACCTGGACTACTAATCTTCATTCAAGTCTGTATCCTTACGTTAATACTCTTATTTTCTATCTCAATTGCTGGTCGTTGTTCAGTTATTTGTTCGGGTCCCACTCTCGTGATCCACAACACATGGACTACTAATCTTCATTCAAGTCTGTATCCTTACGTTAATACTCTTATTTTCTATCTCAATTGCTGGTCGTTGTTCAGTTATTTGTTCGGGTCCCACTCGCGGGATCCACAACACCTGGACTACTAATCTTCATTCAAGTCTGTATCCTTACGTTAATAGTCTTATTTTCTATCTCAATTGCAGGTCGTTGTTCTGTTATTTGTTCTGGTCTCCTCACGGGATCCACAACCCATGGACTACTAATCTTCATTCAAGTCTGTATCCTTACGTTAATACTCTTATTTTCTATCACAATTGCAGGTCGTTGTTCAGTTATTTGTTCGGGTCCCACTCTCGGGATCCACAACACCTGGACTACTAATCTTCATTCAAGTCTGTATCCTTACGTTAATACTCTTATTTTCTATCACAATTGCAGGTCGTTGTTCAGTTATTTGTTCGGGTCCCTCTCGGGATCCACAACACCTGGACTACTAATCTTCATTCAAGTCTGTATCCTTACGTTAATACTCTTATTTTCTATCACAATTGCAGGTCGTTGTTCAGTTATTTGTTCGGGTCCCACTCTCGGGATCCACAACACCTGGACTACTAATCTTCATTCCAGTCACTATCCTTACGTTAATACTTTTATTTTCTATCTCAATTGCTGGTCGTTGTTCAGTCATTTTTTTGGGTCCCACTCTCGGGATCCACAGCACCTGGACTACTAATATTCATTCAAATCTGTATCCTTACGTTAATACACTTATTTTCAATCTCAATTGCTGGTCGTTGTTCAGTTATTTGTTCGGGTCCCACTCTCGGGATCCACAACACCTGGACAACTAATCTTAATTCAAGTCTGTATCCTTACTTTAATAATCTTATTTTCTATCTCAATTGCTGGTCGTTGTTCAGCTATTTGTTCGGGTCCCACTCTCGGGATCCACAACACCTGGACTACTAATCTTCATTCAAGTCTGTATCCTTACGTTAATACTCTTATTTTCTATCTCAATTGCTGGTCGTTGTTCAGTCATTTTTTTGGGTCCCACTCTCGGGATCCACAACACCTGGACTACTAATATTCATTCAAATCTGTATCCTTACGTTAATACACTTATTTTCAATCTCAATTGCTGGTCGTTGTTCAGTTATTTGTTCGGGTCCCACTCTCGGGATCCACAACACCTGGACAACTAATCTTAATTCAAGTCTGTATCCTTACTTTAATAATCTTATTTTCTATCTCAATTGCTGGTCGTTGTTCAGCTATTTGTTCGGGTCCCACTCTCGGGATCCACAACACCTGGACTACTAATCTTCATTCAATTCTGTATCCTTACGTTAATACTCTTATTTTCTATCTCAATTGCTGGTCGTTGTTCAGTCATTTTTTTGGGTCCCACTCTCGGGATCCACAACACCTGGACTACTAATCTTCATTCAAGTCTGTATCCTTACGTTAATACTCGTATTTTCTATCTCAATTGCTGGTCGTTGTTCAGTTATTTGTTCGGGTCCCACTCGCGGGATCCACAACACCTGGACTATTAATCTTCATTCACGACTGTATCCTTACGTTAATACTCTTATTTTCTATCTCAATTGCAGGTCGTTGTTCAGTTATTTGTTCGGGTCCCACTCTCGGGATCCACAACACCTGGACTACTAATCTTCATTCAAGTCTGTATACTTACGTTAATACTCTTATTTTCTATCTCAATTGCTGGTCGTTGTTCAGTTATTTGTTCGGGTCCCTCTCTCGGGATCCACAAGACATGGACGACTAATTTTCATTCAAGTCTGTAGCCTTACGTTAATACTCTTATTTTCTATCTCAACTGCTGGATGTTGTTCAGCTATTTGTTCGGGTCCCACTCTCGGGATTTACAACCCCTGGGCTACTAATCTTCATTCAAGTCTGTATCCTTAGATTAATACACTTATTTTCTATCTGAATTGCTTGTCGTTATTCAGTTATTTGTTCGTGTCCCACTCTCGGGATCCACAACACCTGGACTACTAATCTTAATTCAGGTCTGTATCCTTACGTTAATACGCTTAATTTATATCTCAATTGCTTGTCGTTGTTCAGTTATTTGTTCGGGTCCCGCTCGCGGGATCCACAACACCTGGACTACTAATCTTCATTCAAGTCTGTATCCTTACGTTAATACTCTTATTTTCTATCTCAATTGCTGGTCGTTGTTCAGCTATTTCTTCGGGTCCCACTCTAGGGATCCACAACACCTGGACTACTAATCTTCATTCAAGTCTGTATCCTTACGTTAATACTCTTATTTTCTATCTCAATTGCTGGTTGTTGTTCAGTTATTTGTTCGGGTCCCACTCTCGGGAATCCACATGACCTGGACGACTAATCTTCATTCAAGTCTGTATCCTTACGTTAATACTCTTATTTTCTATCTCAATTGCTGGTCGTTGTTCAGCTATTTGTTCGGGTCACACTCTCGGGATCCACAACACCTGGACTACTAATCTTCATTCAAGTCTGTATCCTTACGTTAATACTCTTATTTTCTATCTCAATTGCAGGTCGTTGTTCAGTTATTTGTTCGGGTCCCACTCTCGGGATCCACATGACCTGGACGACTAATCTTCATTCAAGTCTGTAGTCTTACGTTAATACTCTTATTTTCTATCTCAATTGCTTGTCGTTGTTCACTTATTTCTTCGGGTCCCACACTCGGGATCCACAAGACCTGGACGACTAATCTTAATTCAAGTCTGTGTCCTTACATTAATACTCTTATTTTCTATCTCAATTGCTGGTTGTTGTTCAGCTATTTGTTCGGGCCCCACTCTCGGGATCCACAGCACCTGGACTACTAATCGTCATTCAAGTCTGTATCCTTACGTTAATATTCTTATGTTCTATCTCAATTGCTGGTCGTTGTTCAGTTATTTGTTCGGGTCCCACTCTCAGAATCCACAACACCTGGACAACTAATCTTCATTCAAGTCTGTATCCTTACGTTAATACTCTTATTTTCTATCTCAATTGCTGGTTGTTGTTCAGTTATTTTTTCGGGTCCCACTCTCGCAATCCACATGACCTGGACTACTAATCTTAATTCAAGTCTGTATCCTTACGTTAATACTCTTATTTTCTATCTCAATTGCTGGTTGTTGTTCAGTTATTTGTTCGGGTCCACTCTCGGGATCCACAACCCATGGACTACTAATCTTCATTCAAGTCTGTATCCTTACGTTAATACTCTTATTTTCTATCTCAATTGCAGGTCGTTGTTCAGTTATTTGTTCGGGTCCCACTCTCGGGATCCACAACACCTGGACTACTAATCTTCATTCAAGTCTGTATCCTTACGTTAATACTCTTATTTTCTATCTCAATTGCTGGTCGTTGTTCAGCTATTTGTTCGGGTCCCACTCTCGGGATCCACAACACCTTGACTACTAATCTTCATTCAAGTCTGTATCCTTACGTTAATACTCTTATTTTCTATCTCAATTGCTGGTCGTTGTTCAGTTATTTGTTCGGGTCCCACTCTCGGGAATCCACATGACCTGGACGACTAATCTTCATTCAAGTCTGTATCCTTACGTTAATTCTCTTATTTTCTATCTCAATTGCTGGTCGTTGTTCAGCTATTTGTTCGGGTCCCACTCACGGGATCCACAACCCATGGAATACTAATCTTCATTCAAGTCTGTATCCTTACGTTAATACTCTTATTTTCTATCTCAATTGCAGGTCGTTGTTCAGTTATTTGTTCGGGTCCCACTCTCGGGATCCACAACACCTGGACTACTAATCTTCATTCAAGTCTGTATCCTTACGTTAATACTCTTATTTTCTATCTCAATTGCTTGTCGTTGTTCAGTTATTTGTTCGGGTCCCACTCGCGGGATCCACAACACCTGGACTATTAATCTTCATTCACGACTGTATCCTTACGTTAATACTCTTATTTTCTATCTCAATTGCAGGTCGTTATTCATTTATTTGTTCGGGTCCCACTCTCGGGATCCACAACACCTGGACTACTAATCTTCATTCAAGTCTGTATCCTTACGTTAATACTCTTATTTTCTATCTCAATTGCTCTTTGTTTTTCAGTTATTTGTTCGGGTCCCACTCTCGGGATCCCCAACACCTGGACTACTAATCGTCATTCAAGTCTGTATCCTTAGATTAATACACTTATTTTCTCTTTCAATTGCTGGGTGTTGTTCAGTTAATTGTTCGTGTCCCACTCGCGGGATCCACAACACCTGGACTACTAATCTTCATTCAAGTCTGTATCCTTAGATTAATACACTTATTTTCTATCTCAATTGCTTGTCTTGTTCAGTTATTTGTTCAGTTCCCACTCTCGGGATCCACAAGACCTGGACTACTAATCTTCATTCAAGTCTGTAGCCTTACGTTAATACTCTTATTTTCTATCTCAATTGCTGCTTGTTGTTCAGTTATTTGTTCGAGTCCCACTCTCGGGATCCACAAGACCTGGACTACTAATATTCATTCAAATCTGTATCCTTACGTTAATACTCTTGTTTTCTATCTCAATTGCTGGTCGTTGTGCAGTTATTTGTTCGGGTCACACTCGCGGGATCCACAACACCTGGACTGCTAATATTCATTCAAATCTGTATCCTTACGTTAATACTCTTATTTTCTATCTCAATTGCTTGTCGTTATTCAGTTATTTGTTCGGCTCCCTCTCTCGGGATCCACAACACCTGGACTACTAATATTCATTCAAATCTGTATCCTTACGTTAATACACTTATTTTCAATCTCAATTGCTGGTCGTTGTTCAGTTATTTATTCGGGTCCCACTCTCGGGGTCCACAACACCTGGAGTATTAATCTTCATTCACAACTGTATCCTTACGTTAATACTCTTATGTTCTATCTCTATTGCTGGTCGTTGTTCTGTTATTTGTTCGGGTCCCACTCTCGGGATCCACAACACCTGGACTACTAATCTTAATTCAAATCTGTATCCTTACTTTAATACTCTTATTTTCTATCTCAATTGCTTTTCGTTGTTCAGCTATTTGTTCGGGTCCCACTCTCGGGATCCACAACACCCGGACTACTAATCTTCATTCAAGTCTCTATCTTTACGTTATTACTCTTATTTTCTATCTCAATTGCTGGTTGTTCTTCAGTTATTTGTTTGGGTCCCACTCTCGGGATCTACAACACCAGGACTACTAATCTTCATTCAAGTCTGTATCCTTACGTTAATACTCTTATTTTCTATCTCAATTGCTGGTCGTTGTTCAGTTATTTGTTCGGGTCCCACTCTCGGGATCCACAACACATGGACTACTAATCTTCATTCAAGTCTGTATCCTTACGTTAATATTCTTATTTTCTATCTCAATTGCTGGTCGTTGTTCAGTTATTTGTTCGGGTCCCACTCTCGGGATCCACAACACCTGGACAACTAATCTTAATTCAAGTCTGTATCCTTACGTTAATACTCTTTATTTATATCTCAATTGCTTGTCGTTGTTCAGTTATTTGTTCGAGTCCCACTCTCGGGATCCACAATACCTGGACTACTAATATTCATTCAAATCTGTATCCTTACGTTAATACACTTATTTTCTATCTCAATTGCTTGTCGTTATTCATTTATTTGTTCGGCTCCCACTCTCGGGATCCACAACACCTGGACTTCTAATATTCATTCAAATCTGTATCCTTACGTTAATACACTTATTTTCTATCTCAATTGCTGGTCGTTGTTCAGTTATTTGTTCGGGTCCCACTCGCGGGATCCACAACACCTGGACTATTAATCTTCATTCACGACTGTATCCTTACGTTAATACTCTTATTTTCTATCTCAATTGCAGGTCGTTATTCATTTATTTGTTCGGGTCCCACTCTCGGGATCCACAACACCTGGACTTCTAATATTCATTCAAATCTGTATCCTTACGTTAATACTCTTATGTTCTATCTCTATTGCTGGTCGTTGTTCTGTTATTTGTTCGGGTCCCACTCTCGGGATCCACAACACCTGGACTACTAATCTTAATTCAAATCTGTATCCTTACTTTAATACTCTTATTTTCTATCTCAATTGCTTTTCGTTGTTCATTTATTTGTTCGGGTCCCACTCTCGGGATCCACAACACCTGGACTACTAATCTTCATTCAAGTCTCTATCTTTACGTTATTACTCTTATTTTCTATCTCAATTGCTGGTTGTTGTTCAGTTATTTGTCCGGGTCCCACTCTCGGGATCCACAACACCTGGACTACTAATCTTCATTCAAGTCTGTATCCTTAGATTAATACTCTTATTTTCTATCTCAATTGCTTGTCTTGTTCAGTTATTTGTTCGGTTCCCACTCTCGGGATCCACAACACATGGACTACTAATCTTCATTCAAGTCTGTATCCTTACGTTAATACTTTTATATTCTATCTCAATTGCTGTTCGTTGTTCAGTTATTTGTTTGGGTCCCACTCTCGGGATCTACAACACCAGGACTACTAATCTTCATTCAAGTCTGTATCCTTACGTTAATACTCTTATTTTCTATCTCAATTGCTGGTCGTTGTTCAGTTATTTGTTCGGGTCCCACTCTCGGGATGCACAACACCTGGACTACTAATCTTAATTCAAGTCTGTATCCTTACGTTAATACTCTTAATTTCTATCTCAATTGCTGGTTGTTGTTCAGTTATTTGTTCGGGTCCCACTCTCGGGATCCACAACACCTGGACTACTAAACTTCATTCAAGTCTGTATCCTTACGTTAATACTATTATTTTCTATCTCAATTGCAGGTCGTTGTTCAGTTGTTTGTTCGGGTCCCACTCTCGGGATCCACAACTCATGGACTACTAATCTTAATTCAAGTCTGTATCCTTACGTTAATACTTTTATTTTCTATCTCAATTGCTGGTCGTTGTTCAGTTATTTGTTCGGGTCCCACTCTCGGGATCCACAACACCTGGACTACTAATCTTAATTCAAGTCTGTATCCTTACGTTAATACTCTTATTTTCTATCTCAATTGCTGGTCGTTGTTCAGTTATTTGTTCGGGTCCCACTCTCGGGATGCACAACACCTGGACTACTAATCTTAATTCAAGTCTGTATCCTTACGTTAATACTCTTAATTTCTATCTCAATTGCTGGTCGTTGTTCAGTTATTTGTTCGGGTCCCACTCTCGGGATCCACAACACCTGGACTACTAATCTTAATTCAAGTCTGTATCCTTACGTTAATACTCTTAATTTCTATCTCAATTGCTGGTCGTTGTTCAGTTATTTGTTCGGGTCCCTCTCTCGAGATCCACAACACCTGGACTACTAATCTTCATTCAAGTCTGTATCCTTACGTTAATACTCTTATTTTCTATCTCAATTGCTGGTCGTTGTTCAGTTATTTGTTCGGGTCCCTCTCTCGAGATCCACAACACCTGGACTACTAATCTTCATTCAAGTCTGTATCCTTACGTTAATACTCTTATTTTCTATCTCAATGTCTGGTTGTGCCCATTTATTAGTGCGGATCTACAAAACTTTCGAAACTGAAAACTGTTGTCTGAGTATAACGCAATCCTTTTAATCATATGCATTAAACATATTCTTTTAAATTTTTGAATGCTTTTGTTTTTACCCTAAATATTTTGTTTGTTTTATAAATGTTTTTCTCGTTGATAATAAAACTTGAATAATTCTGAAGGCATTTCAAATTCTTTATTTATTTTTCAATAATTATCATATCATCAATTATTTTTTAAAATGAGTTCAAGAGTTGCTAACAAACACAAAACTCAAAAACTCTTGAACATAAAGCTTAAAATTCTTCTGAAGGGATATACGAGTATTTTTTTTTGAAAAGTCAATCTACAATTATAATCGCAAAACAGTTGTCAAGTCAGAATGTAATAAATGTAACTTTATGAATTAGCTAATCAAAGAGCAGCCCAATATGCCAACTACAGGTCGGAGATACTAGAATTAAGCAGGTACAAAAATTTAGATACCTGGGAAGTGTTCTAGCAGAAGACGGTAAATGCGACACAGAGATCCGAAGGCGAATTGGAATTGCGAAGGAAGCATTCCAGAAGTTGAGTAAAGTATTAAAAAACAGGAAAAATTCGCTCGAAACAAGGAAAAGAGTAGGTCCTAGAAATGATTGAAACAAAAAGGAAATTAAAACTGAGCATCAAGAAGAAACAGCTGAAGTTCCTGGGACATGCAATAAAGAAGGAAGTTTTGGAGAATCTGATACTAACCGGCCGGATAGAGGGAAAGAGACAGTGGAAAGCAACGGATAACATATTTGAAGGACCTAATCAGGTGGATGACGGAACGAGGGTTGAGTTGTGTAACAGAAGAAAGCGTGCTAAGAGCCACCAGGGATAGGGAAAAGTGGAAGACCATGATCGCCTATGTCCTGAAGGAACAAGGCACATAGAAGAAGAGGAATCCAAAATGGGACCGTTTAACCACAGTTTATATTATTAATATATATTTATGACAGATTTTATAAAAGAAAAAGTATTGAATTTTGCTTCCTCTTTAGAATTATTATCTTGTCGAAATAAGAGAATATTGGCGCTAAAAGCTAAAAAGGTTTTCTCTGTGAAAGTAAATAAACAAAAGAAAAAACAACAATTAGCAGCAGAATAGAAAATAATCAGGCAAAACATATAGAATAACGAAATATTATGTCAGCATTGCTTCTTTTTTAAGACATGCTCCTGATCTGCTTGTTCCTTCTTACCTGTTTCCTTTTTGGAAGAATAATTTAGATTTAATTTAAAAACGAACCTCGCGTAAAAAATGATGGAACAATTGCTACTAATATAATTAATTGATAATTCGAAAATTACAGCCGGAAATTTGATCAGTTAAAATTTATTAATTGTGGTTCCTCGAAATTGCATAGTTAAAATATTAGTAAGAAGGTTTGGGTTGTTTTTTTGGTATTCCCGGGAAAAAATGTTTAATACGCAAAATGAAAACAATGATCTCAAAAAAAATATTTTTTTTAAGTCGCTTTTTGGGAATAATCTCTTTTCTTGACTTTCACCAACTTTCTTGGAGAACGAATCAGTTTAACTTCGAAGGCAAAATAATTTCAGGTAAGCAACGGATAGTAACATGAGTCTTTGTAAATTGTTCTTCTCATATATATATATATATATATATATATATAAGAAAAATTAAGACAGACACGTTATTTCATGGCAGAAGGGAGTGTAGGCTTATCTTATTTTAGGCGAACCATCATCAGCTTCCGTTTTCATTTTACAAAACATTTTACACGATTCGTGTAAAATCCTTTGTAAAATAATGACGAAAGCTGATCATGATTCTCCTGAAATAGGCCTAAACTTCCGATTTTCCATGAAATAACGTGTCTACCTTAATTTTTCTTATATTTGCTCTATATGTATTTCTATACATATATATTTAGAGCACTCTTAGAGAGTTATCCTTCCACTGTATGTACAGGATACTCCTTTGGATTCTTCTATGCCCACACTGGATGCTGATATATATATATATGTTATATATCGACAAACAACAAACACGCATATATATAAAAATATAAAGTTATATTTTTATTAATGACGATGAACCGTGTAGAATAGGGAACAGAGAATTGAGAGAGCGCGCTTCTAATGGGTTGACGGGAGTGTAGTCTTATCTGTTGTGTCTCTCTTCACCGGCCGATCTCTGTTGCTTCTCTACTGGCGAATCCGTGTGCCGAGGTCTTTTTATAATCTTCCAGAACCGGGACTTTTTCTTCCGGTTTTGCCTCGCCCACGCACGCCCACGCACGCCCACGTAATTCTCAGAGACACCTGTTCTGTTTGCCTCTGTAGCGATTTCCGCTGCTGCCGGAAATAAGGTCAAACAAACATCCGTTCCTTTCAACGACCGGAAACACCCCCGCTTGCATCAGCCTTCCTCGGGTGGGGCCAGATTGTTATATTACATTCCTCGCCCACCCCTTTTCCAAAATGTTCACCTAAGAACATTTTAAGCGCAACACCCTCACACTCCTCCCCATGCCACACAAGCCCGACAATTGTATAAAACATGTGCACGCCAAAACAACAAAACATGTGCATGCCGAAACAAAAAAAACAACAAAAAAATATATAGGGGAGCCTACATCGGCAACCCAACAATGTTCGTGTCCATCGTGAAAATTGTTCTACCAGCTCGATGTTTCATTGTTCCTTTTTTTTTTTTTTTTTTTTTTAGTATCCATTTTCACAGAATTGGGCAAAGTTCTTAAAAATGCTCATTTTCTTTCTCGACTCTGTCCATAAGCGTAGACGCCTCGATGCACGACCACATGATCATAGGCGTTAACCGCGCCCCAATTTCTAAACTGACATCGAGTAAATGACCCTTGACCAACACCATGCGTGTTTCTGCTCGAGTTTATTGTTACACATGTAACTTAATTTAATTTAATTTAATTTCAAACATACTATGTTTGAACACAGAAAAATGGCCATTATCTGCAGTACATATCATTCATAGTCTGACCGAGAAATGTTCAATAGAAAATGAAGAAAATTACCCTAATTCCAACGTTAATCCGCATGCAATTTACTTGTGGAGGATTAGAGGTTTCATCTATATTAATTTAGTCTAAAAAAATGGACCCGTAACTCGTAGTTCCTTAGTTTGTACAATGTTTTCTATTCCTTGAACTACTTCCTCTGGATTCGAATCCAAGCATATCTGATTTGTTGACATCTCTCTGTTTAACGCAGAGACATTTGAGTGTTGAACACCCGTTGACCCCGGAGTACTATTCACAACGGATAACTCCCTTTCCTTTCCCGAAGCACTGTTGCTTCTTTCACACTTAAAAATCCGCTTCCTAGCTATTATTCCAAGTATTATCATAACGCCGACTATGCCAGCAATGACTCCTATCGTCAACTTCTTCGGGAGTTCTTCATATCCTTCACTAAATCTTTCCATATCTATCTGTTCCAAGGTATTTACTAGTTTGCGGATAGGAATCTCCTCCATATCGCGCAATTCTCCCGGCATGGTGTCCACTGAAAAATTGGGAAATTTCTGCGTAATTGGGGACCAAACCACTGAACCAGAGACGTATAATTTACTTTATGCTTTAGATACTATTAATAATTTTCCACGTTTGTATCTTCCTAACTATTTCACTTAAACTATCGTTAATCCTCCCACTGCTTCTTTCCCAATCCTATAGCATATCAGCCAATAAGTCTACAAGACTTTTCAGTTGTTCTTTCTTTTTGTTCCGATCAACTGTGGAATCTGCAGGTCTATCCGTGTCAATATAAAGTTTTCAGAAATTAATATATCTTCAAAAGATATTTCCCAAGTCACATAAATGAAAATTCACAGAGGATGTTGAATTGATGGGAACCTGCACAAAAGCATAATTCACAAACATAGAAATGTAAATCATTTTGTAGTGTACAGTCATTGAAAAGAAATCCAAAAAAAAAAAAAAAGAAAACCTAACACTGCACAAACCAAAGAAAACATTGTTATCAACAAGTTAATCCAATTATCCACTTTAAAGAGTAGAAGAAACTTCCTTTACATGATTTTACATTTCACTTACTCAATAAAAGTAAGATTAATTAAGCAACATACCAGTAAACTCACTTCACATATATGGTAAAATATTAACAAAAAAAATAAATCATTAACTCAGATGTTTTATACTTACAGATAGGTAAATATCTCAACATTATTCCTCCCGTCAACCACAACCTATGCTCTCTCCGCTAGGCCTACTACTCTCTGCATGTAGTCCTGCACCCCCTCCGTTCTACCCTTAATGTGTTCGACACCGAACAATCCACATTTCTCAATTCTAGGGTCAGATCGGCAAAAGTATGCTGTTCCATTTTTTTTTTTCTAACCAGACTTATTATAAACAAGAGCAGAGAACACACACACTATCAAATCAAAGAGTCACCTACCTTGGCTGATGTCTATAGTCGTGCGGCTGCTTCTATTTTCGTCTTCTTTTTTCTTTCTATCTGGTAGTTTTAAGTCCGTTGAATTTCAATCGTCGCCGTGGCAACCAGCTCGCATCTAACTGTTTTGTTGTCTCAAAACAGCAAGTCACTAGGCACCAATTATGCGTCTTAATGACTGAGCCGGTTAGAATAGCGAACAGAGAATTGAGAGAGCGCGCTTCTAATGGGTTGACGGGAGTGTAGTCTTATCTGTTGTGTCTCTCTTCACCGGCCGATCTCTGTTGCTTCTCTACTGGCGAATCCGTGTGCCGAGGTCTTTTTATAATCTTCCAGAACCGGGACTTTTTCTTCCAGTTTTGCCTCGCCCAAGCACGCCCACGTAATTCTCAGAGACACCTGTTCTGTTTGCTTCTGTAGTTATTTCCGCTGCTGCCGGAAATAAGGTCAAACGACATCCGTTCCTTTCAACGACCGGAAACACCCTCGCTTGCATCAGCCTTCCTCGGGTGGGGCCAGATTTTATATTACATATATATATATATATATATATATTTGTGTGTTACTCAAATTCCTTTACTTTTTATGTTTAATCTTTTTTCTTTTTTTTTATTTACAGGTTTTCTTATTTTCTCAATATTTGAATATTTTTCTCTTTTTCATTCATTATCTTTTTTTTTTTTAAATATCGGGGACGTCTGTCTTTTCGTTGGGAGAGCAGAGTTATTTTCTTTCTCTGTTTATCGAGGCATTTTTCATTATTTTCGACTAGTTGAAATCGGCATCACGATAGGAGAATTTTTCTGGAACAAAGGCAATAAATATGAGACTTCTTCAACATATTTCGACCGACTAAAATATCATCGCCGGGACGAACGGCTTCTTTCTGACGTGAGGACATTAATATGAGATTTCTTTAACAATTCAGTATGCTTCGGCTGAATAAGATATTGTAGTCTAGACTGGGGGTTTCTGCCTGACACAAGGACATGTACTTCTTTTCTTCTTTCAAAGCTGATATACAGGAATTTCGGCACTATAATGTTGATACGGCACTTCGGAAAATATTTCTTCTTCCATATCTTATGATTAACTTTCTATATATCATCGAATTAATTCTTTCGCCGCCCTAAAGATAATTTTGAGATTTTTCTTTTGAAGTTTTTGTGACCGGGCATCCCATTGAATAGCATCAAATTATCAGTTGACCGCAACTGATAATTTTCGACAAAACTTTTTGAGACGCCGATTTCGAATTTCCCGCTAATTTGTCACGTCTGTTTCCGTCGACCAATATGCATTCAAATTTATGGTCGCTAGGCGAGCGACGGTTGTCGGCCTTGACCCAAATAAGTATGCGTCTGCTGGCCGACTTCTGCTTATATGAGAGAGGGTTAGAGAGAGAGATAGAGAGAGAGAGTGAAAAAAACACCAAAAAGGGGAATGAAGGGGAGAGAGCTCGTATATATATATATATATATATATATATATATATATATATATATATGTATGTATGTATATGTGTGTGTGTGTGTGTGTGTGTGTGTGTATTGCAGTCTGTAGAAGCCTGACAAATGTTTACAACAAGAAGCAGAATGTTCTACTTTGCGCTTTCAAAAAGAAAATACATTTTTTTTATTCAGACACGAGAAGGCCGTACAACAGATCGACCAAAATGTGCACCAACAACATAAATAACAGAAAGAATGCGTTCAGTTTACCTGATCAACTCATGGAATTACCTTTTAATTATCTGATAATTTTAATTTTAATCTTTTTTTCTTGACAGCATTTAATTTATTTTTGACACGTTTTTTATCTAATTTTACATTTATGGCTGTAAGCAGTTTTATAAACTTATTTGTTAGAGTGTTAAAAAAGTGATTATTTATTTAAACGACAAATTAGACTTATAGTCAAATGGTAAGAAATTGTGTCTAGAACTATTTTCTCATTTCCTCAACTCGACATTGTATTTAGCCGCAGTCTCAACTGGGTTAATTCTCTTCCACCGAAAGAAGAGAACTCGGCAGTGAGCAAGGCAGTCAACTGCTCGTTAACTGCTCTCTTTTTTTTCTAACCGCAGCTTAGATGTGGGAAAAGGCCGAAAGTATGAGACCCCCAGTAAGGCTCCAACTCACTATTCAATTGTAATGACTCTCATGAGACTAACTTACTAACCAATACACGACCTTGAAGTGCCCTATAGAATTCTCTCTACTCCTTCACAAAGCAGAAACTGCTGATTATATATAGTTGGGAAGAGTTCATTTGTACATGAGTAATTTACCGAATATTCAGGTTAAATGAAAGAATTAATTAGATAATGAATCAAATCCTGATATACTTTTAGCTTCAAAAGCAGAATTATACGGTCCTTTTTTTTTTAACTCAATATGAGGCTTTGATTTTAATTTCCCACCTATACTTAGAAACCCCTAAAGGACAAGTCATTTCCGGCAATACTTACATCTTCAACACAGAGCACAAAACGATCAACACGAAGAGAAATATAATATCGGTCACTCCACCGCATAGTAAGAACAAACATAGGAAAAATATTCTTTAAACACTTACATAATCACTTCTCGGAATCGAGCACTCTCCACAAAAACACAGTTAAAATTAGCTACAGTTGCACCGAGAACATAGCACAAATAATAGAAATATACAACAGAAAAACTATCAACAAATAACCCGAACAGATTAAACCAACATGTAACTGCAGAATAAATAATGAATGTTGCTTAAAAGGTAATTATTTAAAAAAAAAACAACGTAATATACCAACTGACGGTAAAATCACCAGGTCATGATGAAAATGTATATGAATGAGGAAATTAATTAAATATGAAAAGATCATAAGAACTTTGGAAATAAAGAAACTACGCACACAAAACATCCTTCACAAATAGTAAATACCTGAACAGAACAATGTTTTCTAAGTTTCTGGGAAATTAACAACGAAACCCAAATCACATGAAAAATATCATGGAAAATAGGGAAAAGAACATCAGCCTACAACAATCATTCCAAAATCTGCAGATTTGTTTGGAGGAAAAATAGTTATTATTACCTTCCCATAACAAACAAATAGCTAAATAAACAAGCTGAACTCTTCTCAAAATGCAGACAGAAAAATAATTTTTTACTACATTATTTAAAAATCGAAAAGGGAAAAGAATAAATACTTAATAATAAAGAACAATTTAATCCAAGCAAATATTAAATAAATTAACAAACCACTGCCACCATAACAACTGTTAGAACCAAACGGAGAAATAAGATTTGGAACGGAACTTCCTGATCGGTATGAAAGAATAAAAGACCTCAAAGGCGCAGTCCTATACAGGGAGACTAAAGTTTTTGTTTTTTTTCCGAAATTACGTCGCATAGATAGATTCGCGGAATGAATCGCAGTATGCTCTTTGGTAGCAATAGGAAATTCTGTTGGTAGGATTGGGAGTGAAGAGAGATATTTATAGAAACGATATCCTGATCGGTGTTACTGAGAGGGCAGTGCTGTGATGCTTGGCAGGAATCAGGGACATAGGTAAAGCAGGCACCTAGTATAGAAGCGTGTGGAGAAATTCACCACTTGCATAAGATATTGAGAAATAGAATAGTTCGTGGCCTGAAAGCAATCAAAATTAGTGAAAGAATTTTTTTGTCACTTGTCATAGTAAGCGTTAAGATCTCCGAACACAAATATGTTACAGAATGGGTGGATGGTAATAACCTTATCTATATTGTCAGCAAGAAGCATTCGGAAGAGTATGGGGAACGATACAGATAGAAATATTAGCTAACAGATTTGAGAAGTAAAAGTCGAACACATGTACGAGAGATATCACCTTTTGCAAACCGCTACTATTGACACTGTCAGCTCTCTGCCTTCGGGCGGAGAGCGCTCTCTGCCCGAAGGCAGAGTGCATTAACCCAGTCGTGGCTTTGCCGAAGGGAAGAATCACGACTGGGTAACGAGAGACAGATATTTTTGCCCGGGCTATATAACCCGGAAGACCCACATAAAAATGACCTTGTTTCACATTTTCACCTTAGCCAGAGCGAGGTGTTCACTTACTTAAACCCTAGACCGTGTATATGAACAGAAGGAAAGGTATCCAGGATTCAAGAAGTCAGATGTGGGAATTGAGGGGTTCAAATTAGTCTCACAGAGTGCTAGGATGTCAGGGGACTTTTCTTGGAGGAAAGATTCCACGCTAAATAAGTTTGTACGAATATGCCGTATGTTCGTGAAGGCAATTTTGAGAGGTTTAGCTGATTCTACTTTGCCTGGTTTAGTTTTGTTTATCGGGATACGGTTGTTCATGTTTGTTGTTGATGATGAGGGACCTCGAGTAAAGGAGGCAGACGGTTATTGACTGCGACATGCACTGAAAGGGAGAAAGCCCGAACTGTAGCAAAGACTGGTATCGGGGTTGTCCATCGGAAGCGCTTGCATAGATACCTATCCATGCGCGACATGGCATTACAAGAACCCTGATATTATTCAACTGTTGATCAGAGCAGCCGCTCTCGACGGCACGCAAGAGTTAGAGCTCCTAGCTACCAGTCGGAGAAACCCCCAGAAAACTGCTAACCCGCTACCCTCACAACGAAGAGACGATGCCACCGACCACGTATATCGCAGGAAAATCGCGGATACATCAATACTGAGGTCTGCGGACAGCAAGAGAGCCGGAAACCACTACCTGAATACGGAAAAATGATGAGCCTCTATTTCTGTTCAGTAGAAATAGAAGGAATGTGAACCAGGCGATAGTAGAATCTATCTACTCCAATTTGAAAAAACAAAGATTTACTAAGGTTTAACTTAGTTAAAGTCTGAATTGAAGGGAGATTTCTAAGAGTTAAAAAAACGTTCAAATATGAAAAACAGAGATATGAAAGCAGATTTAAGGAAAATAAAATAAAAATAAATTAAAAAATACATGAAAATGACTTACAATTAAAGAAATTATGCATAAATGAAATATACCGACAGTTCAGACTGGATACGAAAGAAATAGTAATTCTTTTAAAGAGAGTCAGTCAGTTAAGTGATTTGGGGGATCATGTCTCGAAAGAGACATGCCTGACTTGGCAGAATATTATTCCGGCCTAGGTTACCATTGCTTTCTACAGTAGACTGGTTGAAGCCAACGCTATAGAACCCAGACTGTTCTATTATTTAACCCATAACTGGAGGAAAGACACGGATTAATACCTTTCCCAAGGGTATTTGTGCTTAAGTGAATGTAAGGAATTCAACTGAAATTCGAACTCGGCTCCTCGATTTCTCGTTCCGAGTCGATATCCACTGCTCCACAACGCACATTCATAAAAAGTATGGAACAAAAGAGTACAGAAAAAAAATCCACAATTCGTACGGCCAGTAAGATAAAAATTCTTGCAATTTCGACAGAGATTTAACCTTTTGGCAAAAATCGGGCAGGGCAAGTCGATTCAAATTAGTGCCAGATATTCTATATATGGCTGGGAGAGTGGGGAAGGTTTCATCCGGGTAGGCAGATACCAGATACTTATCAAAAGAAAGAAAGAAGGAAAGAATTGAGTCCGATTGTAAGAGAAATTTTCCAAGATTTAAAGAAAAAAATGTGACGACAAACGTTCAAATATAGAAAACAGAAACACTAAAGTAGATTTAATGGAAAAAATCTCATATACCTGAAAATGATATATAACGGAAAACTAAAATTGAAATGCTTAAAAGTGACCATCATAGATGTATCTTCTCGGGAGACTGTTTCGTAAGTGGTGGTTTTTTGAGAAGAATTTAGTAAAAAAATAAGAAGTGAAAGCGGATGTTTCGAACCTGGGTACGCGGCATAGCGTGTCCTTGCGGTAATTT